>DF241235.1:0-75589 GCA_000507305.1 Breviolum minutum Mf 1.05b.01 | reverse complement strand
TATGATGAGTTTTGTATTTTTGAAATTATGGCTAAAAGAATGATTTTAAAGAAATCAAAAGAAGAAAATCGTAAAACTACTCCTGATGAATTTTTAGTATTCCAGAAGGATAATTTATCGCTAATAGAACAACTTAAAGGATTGAAAGAGAACTGTATTTTGGACAAAAAGAAATTCACACCATTATTTCAAGAAATGATGAGATTAAACATTTTACTCATGTCAATTAAATAATATTATCAATCTTGAAGTGAGTTTATGTAGTCTTGATGTTTTTTGGTTCGTTCATGCCTACTCTTGTTGGCATATGTATATGTATCACCACAACTACATTGACACAAACGATTTCTTATTGCTCTTCTCTCTTCAATATTTTCTTCATAATATTTCTTACATTTAGCAAGTATTTCTTCTCTTCTGTATTGATATTGTTGCTTCCTAATCTCACTTAATCTTTCGCGGTTTTCTATTTGCCAATTGTGTTTGTATTCTTTGACTTGGTCTTCATTTGCTTTTGTCCATTCTTTTTTTCTTTGCTTTGCTTCTTCAGGAGATACAGCGGGTTTTTTAATATAATTTATTTCAGCATGGAGTTCTTCAATCAACTCGCGTTCGCGTTTTCTTGCTTCCAATGAGTTTTCCATTGGTACAGTTTCAATTAAAATCATATCAAAATTATCCCATCCCTCGTTTTCTCTAATGAACTTGTATAATGGTAAGTTATAATTTTTGTCGTTAGAATTATTACACACTCGTTTGTGACATCCTTTTCTAGTTTTAAAGTCTGTGGTGTGTCCAACGTATATATCTTTGATATTAGTATTTTTACAAATTATTTTGTAAAAGTGAGTTTTAGAGTAATCTATTTGCTTCAATGGCATCGGGTGTTATATAGTATCATAATGAGTTATTCTTTAAATATCTTTAATGTCATCTACTATTATTCTTTTCTCAAAACGAACCATGAACACTTTATTAATATCACTTTCCATCAAATTAACAAACAAAAAACTAAACCTTTCTTCAGTTGCTTTTTCATAAATTTCTAGCAATGTATTTTTTGAGTTATGTATGTTTTTATCGTCTTTCAGTAAATTCTTTTTGATTAGAAGTGCTGAAAGTTCTTCAACCATACTTTGTATTTTCTTGTAATTTCTCATCTTGAAGAAAAACAATTGTCGACTATTTACTCTAATGATAGTGCTTAATCCATTAAACTTTTGCGATGAACTCACCACATTGACCCCAAAATGTCGACCTCGGATATACAAAGCATTTAGCATACTATTATGTTTTGAAAATGATACTTGGTCAACAAAATCATCAATAATGACCAATGTTGCGAACAATTGCTTGAAATTATGGTCTTTCTGATATTGATTGATTTTATACTGTTGCTCTAGTATCTCTTCCAAATCTTCTTTATGAAACTCATCAAAATAGATTTTCTCACGCTTTGTATCCACACGGAGATGCTTTTCTATGTAATCTTTTACCGGATGCCAGACACTATCAACATGGATACTAGCACTAAAAATAGAGACACGGCTAAAACAATCCCTATAAATATCAAGTATCATATTTTGAAGCAGTATACTCTTTCCTGAGCCTGACGGACCGACTACAATCTGTGAGAATGGAATTCTCGGAGCTACATCATATTTAGATTGTTTAAATTCATATTCCTTCATCTTATGGGGTTTTATTATTGGCACTGAATTATTATTCATTATAAATATCTAGAAAATAAAATATATTTAATAATATTGTACGGAAACTTCGTGAAGCACAGAATAGAGACAGAGAAGTGGCGTTCAATCCGGCAACAGTTCGTTAATAATTAGTTTTGGCTTGATAAGTCCCCCTAATCTGTGAAACTTTGTAGCAAGCAATCAAGTGATACGGATACGCTAAGCCTTCAAAAAACCCCTTCTTGACCCCTTTGAGAAGTTTTGAATTCATGAGTTTCCCCGATGCAACTGTAATACCCAAAATAATTAGATGGTAGTTTTTCTATCATGTAATTATTATGACAGTTGCTGAGTACGAAGCGTACATAGCATCAATAGATGTGGTTGAAAATAGAATCACTGATGATAATAAATTTCCAGTGGTAAAAGATAATAAAATCAAAAAATGTTGTCAAGTGTCATTAGAACTCTTGAAAATAGGTATTAATTATCTAAAAGTAAATATACATGCCACCAAAACGACCAAAAAAACAAACACTGGATAGTGAAAGTATAAAGGAACAAGACAACATAGAAACACAAAAAAGAACTGAAACAGGAAATATTTCTAAAGTTTCAATAACATCAACAGAGATTAATACCAAGGAAGTAAAGCAAATTAATAACGCTTTAGCGTTTCCGTGTCCTGTATGTGGTAGTTGTTTAAATATGCAAAACCAAATAGAAATCAATAGAAAGAAAGGTTGTAAATGTAAATGTGTGCCGTTCAATTTTAAAATATCTTCAAGCAATAAAACAATAAATATAGAGAAAACAGACGAAGGTATTTTGAAAGTTGATACTGATGACCACGAAATGAAACTATCGTGGAACAGAGAGGTTACTCCAGAAAATGAAGAACATGCTAAGGAAGTTAGCAAGATAGTCAAGGAGATGATGAAAAAATAACTATTTAAAGAGATGTTTTTACATGATTTCACATCAAACTTTTTCAAACTTTTAAAAAATATCTAGTTTTATTATATGACCATGAGTGTAGATGATGAAAATGTTAGTGAAACTAATTTAGATAAGTTAATTGAAATTACTAACAAGTTGAATAGATGTAATAAAAATGTTAAATTGATTTTGGAGATGATGGAAAAGATGAATCTAGCAAATGAAAAGAAAACAGAGTATAAACCAATGGATAAGGCTACATATGAAAATAAGAAAAATGTGTATTTAACAAAATTAAATTCTGGTGAAATAAAGCAACCAAAGGAATCTACGCTAAGTTATTACAATATAACTTATGATGAACATACCAAAAAGTATTCGTAATAATTAATTGGTATTTAGTCCAAAGGGGTTTAAAGACATATTGCCTATATATATTAATAGGAAAATGGATATTGATATTAGAGAGAGACTTGAAGAAGAAATGACTAAATGTAATTCATTAAGACTTTACAAAAGCAGAGTAAGGAAAATTAATAATATATTTCCTGATGAAGTTGTTGAAAATATCTTAAGTTTTACTTCATGTAGATGTAAAAAATGTGTTAAAACGAGAAAAGTGATAGAAAATGAACATATGATTGTTAAGGTTATGCGTGATAAATGGAATGGGTTTGACATTGAAGAAAAAATGTTCAGCAAAGAATATGACGAATATCTTCAAGATGGGTTGAGAATGTGGTTATATTACTTTGTAAAGTTAAACAGTTTTCCAAACGTCAAAACCATTCAAAAACGAGTGGATTTCAATAAACTAGGTTGTTATAATCTTATTAAATCATTTTACTCTAATGTATTTTTAGTTAAAGGTAGAATAACAACAATGCATCGGGAGTTGAAAGAAGCATTTGAAAATAGTGTTATTTTTATGCTAAATACTCGTGGTTGTCAATTTTATCCTGAAATATTTGATGGAGAATTTCAACGAGAAGTAATGCGTTTTGTTTTTGGTTGAATACCTTGATACATTTATTTTAACTAATTAATGTATCAATGTTTTTTACTAACCTAGTTTTTTCTATGAGTAGCCTTAGGGGTAGGTTCGTTGCCACGATATTTGTAATAAGATTTTTTCCCCAAAAATTGTTTGGAAAAATTGATTGGAAAATTGGATGGAAAATTTGTTGGAAAATTTGTTTGGAAAATTTGTTGGAAATGTTGGATGGAAAATTTGGATGGAAAATTTGGATGGAAAATTGGTTGGAAAATTTGTTGGAAAAAATGTTGGAAAAATATGTTGGAAATGTTGGGTGGAAATGTTGGTTGAAAATTTGGCTGGAAAAATGTTGGTTAATGGTTGTGAAATTATTGGGGAAAAATCGTGGCAACGAACCTACCCCTAAGGCTACCCACTACTCTAATCATCTGTATAATGCAAGTTTCCAGTTGAATTCATTCAATGATATGATTTTAGAGTATCTCGTGTAGCGATACCTCCAGGGTGAATCTCTGTAATTATGATCTTAGTATGATCTTATATATGAATGAATGCTGATCTAATCCACACACGGACGTAAATGACAACAGATGATGTATGACCTATGACCCTCAGCTTTTGCTGAACTACGTCTCCGTTTTCAGAGTTCGTAGGCCTACTGTATTTCGAACTCAGATATTGGCATACCCTAGCGGATGCGGGGATTTTGGCACTCTTCAGTCACCCATTTAATGGTGAATTACAGCTTCTGGCTCCTTTGCTCCCCAAAAATATCACCACGACCTGTAGACACCTTTTCAGACAGGCATCTTCCCCACAGTCGACAGTCGACGGTCACCCGGAAAAAAAAAGGCCTCGGTACTAAACTCGATCAAGGGCCCCAAATTGGCACCAGAATCCACTTTCTTTGGCCTCAACCACAACGACAGAGCGCTCCATTGGTTGGGCCACAGGGACAACATTCAAGGTACCTGGAGTCGGTGGTACCTCGCGCTCTAGCCAAAAAAATGTATGAAACATGACTTTGTGCAAACATAAACATGTTTTCGAGTAACGTACAATACTGTGTGTGTACCAATATGGTGCCTGCATTTGATTCCATCATAGCTGCATGGCGCTGGAAAGCAGCAGTAACTTATTGACAACTGCATGAGGAAAAGGTCCTGAATGATGACATGACTTGTCACTGCGGGCCCTGGCTGCGAGCTTGGCTGTGTTCCTGCCTCCAAAATTTCGTGGGCCTTGTCCGGCAATATGCGCATTTCTGGCTCACTTGTGGGAACTGAAAGCAGGGCCCGAAAGTGGAACCCAAAACTGTGCCTCCGAAAGTNTTTAGTGCGTCCAGAACATTGCCCACTTCAATCTTCAACACTTTAATCCAAAGATCCTTTTATACAGCGCCAGCCCGCCCACCCGAGCAGGCTTGCGGAGCACACAAAATGCTGTAAATTCTCATAGAAACGTCACAAGAGCCCGGGAGCCCACACCGGAGCCCACCTCAAATGCTGTAAATTGTCATAGAAACGTTGCTGGAGCCCACAAGAGCCCACACCGGAGCCCACCTGAAACACTGTAAATTCTTATAGAAACATCGCCGGAACCCACAAGAGCCCAAGAAGAGCCCACACCGGAGCCCACCTCAAATGCTGTAAATTCTCAGGGAAACGAAGCCGGAGCCCAAAATTCACCCACAAGAGCCCAACAGGAGCTGAATGAGGGTGAAGAGTAGCCCTGGGATGCAAGGCAACACATATACGCAGCATTATATTATGGTTTTTGCCCACAGGGTGTCTGTCAAATGGGCGCCATGTCAATGGCATACCATGAACAGAGGCGCCATTGATCCCAGCTCCTTCCCGCGGCTTGCTCCAATAATTCCTAGCCCGAATTAAAGCTTACCGTGCGAAGACATTTACAAGTTTAAAACATAATTTCGATCCACCTGGAAGGGGCACACTTCCAGCTGCCCTTTCTGCACAGCAAGCGCACCCGCACATGTTGAGTGCAAACCCTGCGCTGGAATCTTTGATTCTCTGACAAGTGCAGCTACCTGCTTTCCAGGTCCCAAAATCGGTGCCCCTTTTTCCTAGCAAAAATGGCTTCGCATGGGTGTGCCCTGACAGTACTCAGAATTTTCAAATGTGTGTATCTACCTATATACGTGTGTATCTAATTGTGTCTATTTAATCCAATCTAATCGATCTAAACGATCCAATCTCTCTAATCAATGTAAGTAGCTAGTCTATGTATCTAGCTGCCTTATATGATACATAATATGTACAATATATATATATATATATTATATATATAACCAATGCAAATCATACTGGTATCTGTACTCAGGTCTCAGTGAGCAGGATTCTAGGGGTATTAGAGAGTCCCCCAAAAAATATGACGCGACCCACAAACCAGCTGCAACTTCCAGAATGAGGTTTCCATTGCCTAGAAACAAGATTTGGGAAAGGTGCCACACCAACAAAGATCTCCAAACAAGATCTGCAATCAGAGGGGTTCCTACCAACAAAAACCTTTTTTATATGATTGGGGGTCCGTAAATTTGAGACGTGGCCAAGTAGTGAAGTCAATCACCAAACAAAAAAGACCTTTAGACACTCCTAAAATTTGACGTTGAACTTGACCATGAACTGGAAAAGGAGAATTCTGATTCCAAACTGGGAAGTTTCTGGAAGTTTCTACAAGATTCAAAGAAGGCTTATACAAAAGGAATGCGCATGAATGCACGAAAAACCGGTCGGAAACAGCATAGTACCAAATCAAACCGTCAACATGCGTCTCAACAAACAGAAACTGCTCGTGACCAAATACTGTACAAAGCCACTTTCCATGTTAATTTCCGATGGTCAAACAAACATTTTGCATGTTGTCTGGCAATGCAACTGCCCAGCAAAAAGACTGAGATGCCCAACACCTCTGGGACGGGATACTGACCTTCCATAGAGCTGCGATATCCCAACTTGGAATCCAATCAATCTTCTCCGAATCACCTTCATTTCCATGTTGGAAAACTTATTTCTGATGTGGAGCAAATCAATATGAATGTTTGAAAGTCTTGGAACTCGAAACACACAGCTGTCTGTCGCTTGGGTGTATCGGGTACGGGGCGGGCTAGTTTGGAGGGCATGACGTTAGTTGAGGACGTGTGAGTTTGAACTTTCTACACTTTGCCTCCCAACTCTCCGAAACAAACTATGTCCGACTTTTCATGAAAAGATGGTACCTCCATATAAAGAACTGAGAACGCGAGTTGTTTAAACACCTCCATCAACTGAAGTATAGTACATCCCAAGATCTCTCAAGGAGGTCTTCAAGAGCAAAACATAGCATGTTATAGCTTGGAATGTTCCACTAAGTAATTCTGACTAGGATATCAGAGTGTCTGTAGGAACCCCTATACAGTTTTTCTTGCCACTGGCATCCTGAATGGAGGAGCATGCCAAGCAAGTGTTTCTCGAACCTCCACTGTGTTGAAATGTCAGGTCATCTCAGGAGGATCCCCGTCCAACATGTCCATTTGATTTGGCTGCCTTCCCTTCTGTTGTGTGATGTGGATAAGGCTCCCGTTAAAGGCGCCTCTCTTCCTTGTCAAAGGTAAACCCTCGGTATCATTAGGAGAGCACCCTAGTAGTTGTTCCCCTCAAATCCTGCCGCAAACTGCCTTCACCCATATCTACTTGCTATGAACATGTAGACACTATTGTCGAATTCTACACCCAATGATACTAAAGGTTCCTACTGTACTGATGTCCCACCAAACCATACTACCAAGGTTGGTACTTTTGGTCTCTGCTTCTGCATCTGCTTCCTTGGCCTCACTGGTAATAGCCAGGTTTCCCATTAGAGGGGAATCAGGGAATGTACCTAATATACTATAAAATTGCTACAACTCAAAATATATCATCCTCATGCCTTACAGCATGGTGGATTGTCTATGGTCAAGTTTGCGAGCGGCGAGGTAAGGTATATATATATATGTGTATAATATCACGTACGTAGTGTATACATATGTATATATATACATGCATAACAAGAGCACACTACGGATCTTGATACAAAGCAGGAAACAAAATTTGAGATAAATTCTATGTATATATATATATATGTATATATGTACGTATATCTATACACGCGTTGTTTGTGGCATAATCCACTCTGCATGTGAGAAAGTATATACAATATGATATGCCAAAGAAAAAAATATATATCTACAATCATACAGGCTCTATATAAGTCCTCATGTGGATGCGATACTATCTAATATGTATACTATAATTTACATGTGCTAAGATAACGGATCATCCCACTTCCTTTTTTCCCATTCCTCCGGCTGTCACCTATTTCATCAATGTCAATCAAATTCTATGTGACAAAATGGGCGATGACTATACAAGTAGCTTTTGCCAATACATTTACAAACAGCTTGAAATAGGCAGATGAACTTCCCGCCACATGGCCAGCGAACCCAAATCCAAGGAGCATTTGGGCGGTTTCAAAGATTTATGGACAATACAGCAATCATGCACATATCATCACATATCTACAAAAGATGCAGACAGGCATACACTGGAGATACATCAGAAGAAAACCCCTATCTCAGGGCATTTGACAGGTCTAATGATCAGCTTCACATGACATGATGCTGAAAAAAACAGAAATCCTAGCCTTCCGCCGCTCTCGGTCTTGCCCTTCATGACGCATGATAAAGCAGGCGATTTGCTGAAAAGCAGCCGAGGAGAGAGAGAAGTGTGAAAAAACGGAAGCAAGAGTCACCTATGAAATTCTGTACGTTCTGGTCTTCTGACAACTCCACGTTTTCGAATCACATATGCTATCACCAGCTTGTCAACAAATTGTATGGAAACACATTTGTGTGTAGGCGAACAGTTTCCAAGTGTGCTGTCAATCCTGAAATCCAAGTCAGGGCTGCGAGACAAAAATGGCCGTAAGGATTCGTGTTGCCGTGTTGCCTTGGCGATCCAAAATATCATGGGCCGTGTTGTCCATTGGCATCCTATGCTCAATTATCAACAATTGGGAGAATTGCAAGGGCCCTGCTACATTCTCAGCCTAGTTCAGAATGCATTAATTTGATGGAACAATGAATGAGGCAATGTTGAGGTACCTCATGGACTACATACGATAAACAGATCTCTCATAAAGGTTCGCACTTAGCAGTTACCATGTTTGTTTTCTATTTCTTTTAAGTGTGACCCTTTTCAACACAACGTCAAAAATCAACCAATGCTTTGTTGAAACAACACATTTGTTAAGCTTGACAGAATAAAACATCGATATTTGACGATTCGCTTCTATCCGCTTCAGGTCTGCGGCATTGACTTTGCAGGAACATATGAAAATTATGAGCTATGGCATGTGGACATGGTTTTCCAGAACAATCAGAGCTAGAATAAATCATGTAAAAAACATGACAGCCAGATGTACATGTAATGAAAGTACATACAAAACTATGCGATGATCACCTCTTCTATCTTATGGCAACCCCGCGCCCAGCCAGAGTGGCAAGTGAAAGCTGATAAGAATCCAAAACAAAACATGTGGTATTGACAGCCCGTGACTTGGAGGCAGATCAGAGTTTTACATAGGTGATATCTTACAACAACAACAACAACAACAACAACAACAACAACAACAACAACAACAACAACAACCACAACCACAACCACAACCACAACAACAACAACAACAACAACAACAACAACAACAACAACAACAACAACAACCGCAACAACAGCAACAACAGTTACAACGACGACGACAACAATGACAACGACAACAACGACAGCAACAACAAATGCCTTAACCCTGACGTACAACCATCCGCAGGCACCCAATTTGTTCAACATCCGATGAGTTGAGCCATCGGTCATGCAGATTCGAGCCATGACCAACGCCATCGCTGATTGTCACTGTTTTCAACCATCAGCTCCAACAAGGTCAGGTCTTGGGTGGATTGAATGTTTATACACATTGACATATATCTATATATGTGTACATGTGATTGTTTCACTTTTATTTTCCAAGAATGCCAAGATACCAAGCAAGTTTTACAAGTATACAGTATATATATATATATCTATATACATGAAACTCATTCCTTGCCTTTGGTTCGCCTAATCACATCTCCTGGTTGGCCTAACCACATCTCCTGGCACTTTGTCTTATAGTATTTCCTACCTCTTTAAGATTAAGTTGAGACACGTTCAAACATGATCGGCCATCTAAAATCATCTAGAGACCGGAAATATCACGTGGACACTAAACTACTTGTTGGGATCAGTTAGAGTCTTCGCCTTCACAACCGTTGCCACGTGATTTTTTTGAATTTGACAATGCAGCTCAGGCAGTAGGTACACGACCAAGCCATGGGGGATTGCAAGGGAAATCAATCGGCATTGCATGTGTGTGCATTTTAGAATTATTGCGTCTTCACTTTTGATATTTCGCAACTTAAATAGCAGCCAGTTTGACTTGGTTCAAGCTTTTTGGATGGATTTGCAGAATAGGTGCAAGCTGTGCTGGCTGCCAAAACGACCCCCCTTGCAATCCTCTCAAGACGCAGCGTCGATCACACCGCGAAAGCTACTTGCACCTTGACCTTCCAAGGGAAGATCTGCCCGTCCACACTTCTGTGGCTGGAAAAAACTCAATGGACAAAAGGATGCATCTATCTCTCACAACTCTTTTCAGAGGCACACGGCCACTTGGTTTTCGAAACATTTCGAAACAAATAGTTGAGGTTTCCAAACAGTTGGAAGAATCACATACAACCAACACCAAACAAATCTCAATGATATGGCCTGATATATGTCAGCATGTCTGATCCTGGATATAGAAACAACCCTGGGGCCCTGGGTGATGTCAAAGAAAATTCTTCAATAATGACTCTGCATCATCACATTCATCACATTCATTGGCTAGTGAACTCTTTCTCATTTCTATACCATCAAACATCCACCAAATATCTGACAGGTGTTTAACTGATAATGCATCCTACGCCTTTCTTTTGCGCCCAGTGAGGTCACCTGCCGACAGTAAAAGGGGAGGGGGGGTTGGGGAAAGCATCATCATCAACTGTCGCAAAAAACGTATGAAACAAAACATCTCACCAAGGCAGATATGTTGACACCTTTAGTGAACGTCTTCGTTTGATGAAACGCAGCATTTGGGGCTTCCTGAAACATCCAGTGGATCCCGTAGCAATTCATTGAATCAAAGGCCATCCGGGATTCACATCACGTTCGAAATGTTTCACCAAGCAGGTGCCAAGCCCTCACATAGGGTATCCTAAGGGTCCAAAACTGTCGTATGTCAGGGAATATTGCAATTCACAAATTTATGAAATATGTGATTCTCCCCATGAATCAGAATATAAGAATGTACATTTAGGTACTTTGACCTTGTTAAAGTCTCATCATCTTCATAAATCAAACGCATTCGGCAAACTCTCAATCACTTGGGCTGATGACCGAGAAAAGAACAGCTGTTGCCAACCATTATACAACCATTACATAATTGGCACATCATATAGTGTGATATCATGTGCACATAAATTGATAAATAAACATGCGGGCATATATGCGCATATATGTATCGGAACTATTCACTATATGAACAAGGATGAACAAGGTTTGACTCACATCAGCAAAATCACTCATTTGAAACAAGACCTTGTTTGATGTGATTCTACTCTACAGCAAAGGGAGAAACATCATGTTTTTGCCCAGAAAAATCACCTCTAGACTTCTATTATCTCATGCAGCCAACAACCCTCACACAATCAGCCAGCCTTCATTGGTCACAGCTCCACCGGCTCGACTTCTCAAATCGGATTGTGCCTCTTCAGCGACGGCGATGGAAGGTGGAACACCATTGGACACTCCTAACAACCACTAAGTGTGCCAGAAATATATATATATATATAACATCCGTGTGGACCAATGGTAGGAAATCTCGATGCATTTCAATGAGGATTGTGAAACACACCCACTGGCACATTGATAGCATAGTCTCATCATCTCATTGTATCATTGCATCTTTTCTTATTCTTTTTCACTCACTTTGAAGGTACTGTAAATTTACGTCTGTTGGACTCATTGCCACCAAATCACCTAGGCCTCCTGAAACAGCCAGTCCGTTGGAGGGTAATGTCTGAGATTAGATGAACAAAGGTTACTAGAATCGAAGTTCCACATTGAAGCAAACAACATGTTTCAAACACCTTGCTGAAAGCACGAAAAGTATCCCAAAACTGTGAGATTTCGTGCAACCAAAAAGTGCACCTGTGAGATTTTGTCGACTGTACATCCAAACTTTTCCGTATGAAATCATGGACAAATGGCAAACCCACTTCATCACCATGAGATGGCTTTCAGCCTCCCCCCTATCATACAAAGGACTTTATGCCAACTGTTCATGTGTGGAATGCGTCTTGTCATGGGATGCCATCTGTTTGGGTGGGACATATGTTTGGGCCTACTTTTCCGTCATCTGATAGTGCTAGGGGAATGGCTTCTAACTTCAAAGTGTTCTTATAAACCTCAGGTATTTCATCTGTCTGTATATTGTGTGTAGTTACATCTGTGTGTACATGTTGAAAGAAACATCATACGGAGCAAAAAGTCACGCATACACATGCTTCAACTACACTCTGTGTTGTTGGATGCTGAGGAAGGCAAAGGAAGGTGTCATAGCGTCCTTCCAAGAATGTGAGAAACATTTTGTTTACGCATTTCAGAGTCTGCAATCCTAGAGGTCACCAACTGTCAAACTTTCCAATGCTGTTCAGGACTTGCTAATCAAGCTTTACAAGTCATATTCGGGTAATCGACTTGCATCGAACTAGATCCTGGCATTTGACAATGTCGACATTTGCAGACAAGAGTGGTCACAAGAATGGTCTCAAAAAAGTCGAGGAAAAACACCCAAACCTGAGTCCATCCAACTCTTACAAATAAGTAATCCATCCATCTGCTTGGCTTGCAACAAATGGTTCCTTAGTATCAAGAAAATTGCATTTTCATATGTCTTGACGGATACCATCCCGCAGTGAAATCCTAAACATCAGCTCATATCAGCTCTACATCCAAAGATGTTGATAGATAAAGACCCTGCCCAAGGATATTTATGCTTAGCTGGTCGTTTGAGCTTTCCATTTCTGGCTGCGGGCCTCATCTTGGCCGTACCTGCTCGGGCCGGTATGGTGCAAGGAACTGTATGTAACCAAAGAAATTTGGGTGCCCATAGGAGCCTGTACGTTTACTTAAAATGTGTGAGGTGTCACGGGCGGCTGGAGCCCAATAAATGAAACATATGTGAATATATATATATATTGTCTAGACTGTGTATATACATATTGAAGTTTGGAATTACATGGTCCACTCCCCAGAAAACTGAGACGGCTCGATTCCGGGTCAATGACGCTCTACTTTCAAACTGTCCTTCAATTTCTCCAAAGTCTAACTTCATAAGACCGACTGATCACCCAAGTGGGTCATTCATCCTGATATGATATATACAGCTAGTTGTATATGAACAATCAACAAGTATCATCAAATACATGTATCCAACAAACAATGGTAAATGACATTGTAGTGGCCAGGTGAAAACATGGAAACCACCTAAGACCTATCAACACGCCGTCATCATGAAACATCAGCCACACTTAAGTATAATGCAATATATTGAATTTCTTATGCAAACAGTTTCTTAAAAACATGTGATGTTGATTTGTTGGTATATTTTCAGCTTGTTGTTTAAGGAGGGTCCTACAGAGTACTCCCTCAGCAACTTCTGTGTTTGACCTTCGCACCAGTGGTTCCTCAACCTTTACGGATCTGACGGCTGAGATGTTTTCCTATTGGATCCCTGCTTCTATAGTCAAAATGATTCAATATCAACCTTCACATTTCTCAAGGGACAGACCCAGGATCAAAGATACTTATATATATAGCTATACATTTCAACATATACTATTAAGATACAACCCTTCTTCCACTAAGCAGCAATCAAGTTGGCAGCCGTGTCATCGGGTGTCCTTATCAGCGTCAGCTTCTGGACGGACGTCCAAGTTGTAAGTGCCGTTGTGCGGATTGAACTGTTCCTGAGGCCATGGGCAGGAGTTTTGGCAAAAGATATGGTCTCGCTTGGTAATGATGCTTCTTGTTCTTGTTCTTGTTGTTCTTGTTGTTGTTGTTGTTGTTGTTGTTGTTCTTGTTGTTGTTGTTGTTGTTGTTGTTGTTGTTGTTCAAGTGATCAGTCTACATCAAACCACCAAATTCTGCGACCCGTGCTTTATGGCACTGCTTACCAGTAAGTCCCTTCTGACATGCATGCACCTTATATAGAAATCATGTTATAAGTATATTTGAGAAGGTACACTGATCAACAATCATAAATGTCAAGTCCTGTGTTGCTCCCAATAGAAAGTCAATTAACTTCATTGCAGGCTTGCAAATCCATGTTATACACTTACTTGCAGCTATCTCAAACGGCATCACCATGAATGATGGTTGTCGAACGGTCTTTTCCTTCCTTTGGAATGTTGGCTGTACCGAACATAATTAGCCTATTTCTGAGTTCAAACACTAATTTGTAACTGTAGTCAGTAGCCACGCCGAAGTAAGGTCTTTTGGGGAATCAAATAATCACGAGGCCACAGGTTAACAACCAAACGTAAAACCGAGCAATGAATAACACGATCTGCCTCCTTTCAAACAGCAGCATCCTTTCTGCCATAAATGTCATGTGGAAGTAGAAATGCAAAGCAGCTGCATTTTCAGGATACCATCTGGATAAAAAGCAAACTGTTTCCAAGCTTTGAAGTAGCACGGGTCAGCCCAGGCCCAGGCCATGTTTAAAGATGGTAGATACCTCATCCAACAGGAAATATTAAGAACATTTAAGAACTGTGAGAATTGGAACAAACATACATTGTAAATGTATTGTTTGAATATGCCGGGAGATTCAAATATTGCACTTACTGGTTGACTAGTTGGTGGATTCAAGGCCACTTCGTGTAACCTGTTGAACCAATTGACTCGCTGGCATCACTTTCCCATTGAAAAACGACAATTAAACTCAAGTAAACCTTCTTTGAAGATGTTGAAAACAATCTACTTAGTCTACCCGTCATCATCCATACAGGCCGTAATTGTTCCTCCAAACATAGGAGACCTATTGCTCAATATCAGCGGTGCTTTCTGTTTACCTAAGAAGATTGCACATCACACATCACCCAACCAACATCGTCGCTGGCTCCAAGGGTCGATATGGGCTTCGATCCAGCGTCCTCCCGTCACACCTTTATGGGGACAGCGGAAGATTTCGGCAGAATGAAACATCATGAAACATCATCCAAATCATTTCAGTGCGGTCCACATACTTGCGAAAAGACAACACAACAAGTGCCAGTTTGGGACAATCATAGCCATTGCTTGTTTCAACCCACTCACCCAATCATCGATCTCACTGAGTTTTGTGGCAAGGATGTCTTAAAGTCAAACCTCTTCTACTCAAAGGCCGATGATTCTGAGGTGAGCCAGTGTCAGTTTAATAGTCTGGCTCTTGCAAAACCCACCAAGCTTAGGGGGAGCAAGGCCTCGAGACTCCCCAAGCTTAGCAAAAGAGCCTTGCTTCGTTGCTAGCCATGCACAACTCGGCTAAGGTCCCGTACTGTGGTACATAACCTGTGTACCCTTCGGCCAAGCCATCCTCAGTGGTACCATTGGCCAGGAGAACGCAGCTGTGGCAGCTGTATGAAACACTCTAAGTTTCGGGTCTGTTCCCCATCTGAACTCAGGCTTGGCAAACAATAATTAGAATCGTCTTTACCAAGCTGACGGTTCAGTCTCCCAAGGTCTCTAAAACAAGTTATAGTTATTTGAACCATTTTGACAAACAAAAAAGTCCCACGTCATAATTAAATGTCCTTTTGGAATGTGCAATGTGAGCTTCATGTTGCATCCAAACTGTCTTCAAACTGCATGACAAACAGGTTAAGAGACTTGTTCCAGGACACGTTGTCTAAGTTTCCAACTCCTTGTTGTCCTTTGGAGCTCGAAGTAACTGCCAAAATGCAGCAAGGAGGAATACCGATGGAACAAGCTTCCTTTCCAAGCTAGCATCCTGCGATCTATTATACGGCGTGACTTATGTGCACAAACGCGCGTATGCATATAAATATACATGATAGATACATACATCACTCATATATCTATATACAGGACTATACAGGTAAGTAATATGCATATTATACGTCTATAAACAATGAAAAGAAAAATCCCTGCTGTCTTGGGCCCCGTGATTGCATACTTTTCCATGGAAACTGGAGTCCTACCTGTCATCTGTCCTCTCAAAGTTACGCACGCTGGTGACTGTTTGGAAAACCCCAGCCACCATCCACTGACACCAGGATCACCAGGATTGCCTCAAGTTTCTTCTCAGTGGACGCACCACCTCGATTTTCATGGGCACGACCAGTTGATACTGGTTGGTTCGTAAGTTTGTTTGTAGGTCAAGCTTGGTTGCAAAATGGGAACATCGAGACGTACTGCAAATAGGCTAGTATATATGTATATGGCTATTTCCGTTTAATCCGTGCCCGGAGGGAAAGGTTTGACTTGAGGTATGATTCGGGGGTATGATTCGGGGGTATGATTCGGGGTATGATTCGCGGGTATGATTTGCGGCGCCGAAAACCTTCATATCAGCACTGGCCGGGAATTGAGCCTTGAGCCTAAGCTTTACAGGCCCTGCGCACTACCAACTGAAGTAACCTGACTCTGGCCACCCTGGGCCGATCGGGTATGATTCGGGCATGATTCGGGTATGATTCAGGTATGATTCGGGTATGGCTCGGGCACAACTCCGGACCGTGGCAGTAGGGGTAGTAGTAGTTATAGTAGTAGTAGTAGTAGTAGTAGTAGTAGTAGTAGTAGTAATAGTAGTAGTAGTAGTAGTAGTAGTAGTGGTAATAGTGGTAGTAATGGGTAGTAGTGCTAGAAGTGGTAGAAGTGGTAGTAGTGGTAAAAATATGGTGTGGGGTGTGATTCGGCGGTATGGTTTNGGGTATGATTCGGGGGTATGATTCGAGGGTATGATTCGGGGGTATGATTCGTCCATGTCGAACCTTTCTCCTTACTAAAAACTTGAACACACAATAAATGGAAAGGCCCATATATGTATATGTGTGTACCTCAACGCATCTACAGTATGTGCAAATCCACGAACAATGGCACGATATGTCATGTAATGTTGTGACCATGAGTTCAATTGTATATCTTACCTCTCTCATCTTATCTCACATCTATTGTTTCTATCCTACATCTCTTGTCTCATGCAGTATCATTATAGTATAATAGTTTACCCTCTAACTCACGTCTCTTGTTTGTGATATCATGATACCTCTAGTCACTTGCTTTACAGCTGGTGCTTTCGTCCAAGTGGCCGATCTCCAGTTCAGCCACGCCGCCCCGCACCGACAGCACACGGGCCTAGGGATGTATCCAACTTGACGTCAGTTGGAGATACCATGTCATCTCAACTGGTTAGCTGGATTGGACCATCAACCAGTACCTCTAACTTGAGGGTACGATGATGATGAAGAAGAAGAAGATGATGATGATGATGATGATGATGATGATGATGTTGATGTTGATGATAATGATAATGATTAATGATGATGACGTAATTCATGTTTGTTTAATTTTACATGTATACTGTATATAAATCAATCGTTGCCTTTTACTGTCGCCTGGGCAGTGAAGAACATGGATACTAAAACAACATAAACCGCGACCACCCTTGCACTCATTGCGTAGCAATTTCTGATTTTGGTCAGGACGGAACCCTTCACAGCAAAAATATGCACAAGCAAGAATTTGTGTGTTTGACAGAGCTTTAAACAAATTCATGTGGTGGTTGATAATGGTTGGATGATTGGAAAGTGATAGTAAAGGTTCACTAATTAGTCAAAATAAACCGCCATGGAGTATCTGAACAAGCTCTGAGACTCACAGTCATGATACTTTGATGATTGCTGAGCTGGGCTTATGCCATTGCAAAATCACCCTTCAGTGGTACATTGGGATACTTGCTGGAATACCCAAAAGACTTGACGTTGGCGTTCTACCACACTTCCAGCATCTTACACTTTGGAGGCACTTTGAGTGGAACGGTGGAAACATCTCGAACTTCCTAACAAGCAACAGAAAATAAATCCAGCAACTACAGCTCACTCAAGCAAAGCTGTTGTTTCAGGAAGTGTTTAAATCTTAGGTTCAATATCTATCCTACAATTCTTCTGTAACTCCACCACAAGTAGGGGGAGATGTTGGGATGAACCCCACACTCTCTACTGAGTTGTTGAACATTTATTGATAAAATAGTCCCAGTACACTATGACTACCTATTTGCAAAGTAGGCCGCGCAAGTTTGGATCATTCCATTGATTTTCTTCGTAGCCTTGATGCCTTTTTCTGAACGAAGTGCTGAAAAGGGACCAAGCATTCAACATGGACATACTTGCACCAATGTTTCTTCACCCAAAAAAACAACAGGTTGGTTTCTGAGAAACTTGGCTCAAGTCATGGGGCAAACTGAGTACCACCTATGGACACATATACTGTTTTTGCAGGCTTCGCAGTCTCTTTTCTTCCGATGTATCGCAATCTATTTGAGGGGTCAAGAAGGTATGATAAATTGCAAATTATGATACATTATCCATTCTCCAGTATTCTCCCATATTCATGTTGTGCGTGCCGTCACATGTAATTACTCAGGAGCTACAATCATTTTGTTAGACTCACAGTTCTTGGCCTACACTGCAATCAAGTGGCTCTAAGATCATGCTCTGGAACATGGCACCAAAAACCTGCACGGCGTTTAGGCGTTGCTGGGGTCATCTGTCATCTATTGTTTGGATGTGGATCCGAGTTGCAGACCCGAAATTCTGGACAAAAATGTCACCCCAAAAGGCACCACAAGGAAATTTGATGTGGAAAATTCGTCATCCGACCCCGATGTTTGGGAATTACGTCATGGGTCAAATGTCAAATATCTACGTCGGGGCCGTCAGGGGCATGTTTTGCCATCCGACAGTACAAGCTGCAAGAGTTACAAACTGTCATTCACGCGGCAATCATCAGAGTTCATCAATCGAAGTGTACTTGCACTTAATCAGACCAGGCAAGTTTCTCCCCATCATCCGTCCTTTGCAACTGGGGTCGACATAGTTTGTTCAAATGTCTGCCCTACAATTCAGCCACTATGAAAATCACATGTTTCTTTATCTCATGCCAATACTGCATGGTCCTTAGACAGAGAGTTTTCTGCTAGAAACACGTACTGAATTCTGATATGTCCGCAGCATGTGGTCCATGTGGGATCCGGATCTTGGAATGACGAATGCACCGACGCCCCTTTGGGGGAACCAATGGACCTTTAGATCTACTAATGCAGTTGCGGTTGGTTGACAACATATACCGGCTTGTGGATATGGCAGTTCTTCTCGCATGACGTACATTCCCAACTGGTTGGCTCGATTAAATGTCCATCAAGCCCATCCAAGCACCTTCGCCAATTCGTCTGGTCTCTGCCTGGCATGCGAGCCACTCCAATTTATATAGTGGATATCTAGGAAACTTAGTTGTATAAAAAACATATTGGCAAAATCCATTTAAAATAAGTTTAATCAATTCAAGATTCCTTGGATGGAGGATTTTTGTTTAAAGGGGCCCAATAATCCAAAGATGTGTTCAGCTCGAAAATGATTGCTGCTTCCCCCAACCACTTGGGTTTTTGTTGCGGACAAAACTTTGAAATAAAAACATCTTCTCCAAAATCCGGAGAAAATGATGTCCAATAGCTAAGTATTGTTTTCCGAAATAAAGCCATCTTTTCAGGTGACGCCACCTGGACCTGGCCTCTTAATAATTAGACTGGAAGATACATGCTTTCGCAAAGGCTCATGCGGCACACATCAACGCATGGCGGCGTTGCTGCAGTCTCTGGTGTTGCTGCGTCTGCCTGGGAAAAGATGTATGTACATTAGAATAGGAATGCAGGCGTTCTTGATAAGTGTATATCTATACCAGTTGACATATTGATGTATATTTAGAATTTTTGTGGGATACATGGGCATGCATTTGGTGTGCATCTAAATATGTTTTGTGATTCTGATATCATGCTAATGCTTTAGAAATGAACAAGCTAGCTGCCAGAATATCTCATGATCAAACACTATCTCTTCTCTGTGTGGCTAGGTATCTGAATAATGAAAGGGATCCTACTTCACTTCCTTTGACAGTGTTAAATGAAGAGCATTGTTTTCGGATACAACAATCATAGCGTTTTCATACGTTTACATGCTATATCATGTGGCCATCAACAATTCCTCACTATTCCAAGAGACTACGTCATTTCTTTTGGGCCTTGATCTTCCGTCCAGGATTGACATAATTTTACAATGCTTTACATATATACCAAAATTCACAATCAACACGATAGACGTGTAGAACTTGGTATAAAGAAAACTAGACAGAACTAAAAACCCTTCGTGGCCGCGCCTCGGTACGGATGGCCTCTTCATTCACTTTTGCAGCCTGGAAAAAACAGATCTGACTCCCAAGCCCAAAACCAGCATCGGTTTTGTTTGTTTGCCATTTTGATCCGGGTGGGAAATCTGATGTTTTTTCTCCTGGTTGTTGTGGCTGTTGTTTTATTTGAAGCCGATGACAACAAAAACAACATTATATATAATATATATATATATATTTTTTTTTTCCTTCAAGACAAAATGATTCAAAACTGCACCATTTGGCTTGAAGCTTTTTTGGCTGTTTGGTCTGGGTATGTCCAGGTATGTACTGTAAATTCCCTGTTTAGACATTATCCCTCGAAATTATCCTTCGAAACAACTTGTTGCTACAATATTCTGGTGGACATTGCTCTTCAAGTTCATCTAAGACTAATTTCAACCAAAAAAACCTTCATCTGGCCGGTGTTCTTTCTACGGCAGCACCAGGGGATGTATCTGGCCACCACACCTGGCCACCCAAACAACTTGCTAACAACCCATTTTCAACACACTGAAACCAACTTGAACTCTCCTGAAATTCAACCTTCCAACACTTCCATCCCACTCGCCCGCCTCTGTTCCATTGAAATGTCGAGTCACACGTTTTTCCATGACTTGGGCATGCCTGGCAATGTTGAAAGCTGATACTGAGTTACTGTGACCCAAAGGTGGCAAAGTGGAAAGACATGGAGCGACCCAAACAAGATTGAACAGGATATTTTATGTGATGGAACACATACAAAAGTACAAGCATTACAAACATAAACATAAGTCTTGTTGACGAACGAATGTTTGTTCAAAAGTTCTGCATGTGTATGTATAAGTATACTCCGGATGTAGCCTACATACTATAGTATATGTTGTGTATAGACTAGATCTTGATTTGGACTTTGGACAAAAACAACACCAAAGCTCGAGAGCTGCCGTTTGGCGTTGTATGCAGCACCGCTCTTTTTGGAAGCACACGACATTGCATGCGCCTCGTCATTCAATCTACTGTATGGGTGTGAAAAATGTGGGCCTTAATACTAGCAGTACAACTCGAAATGCGTTTCTTTCAAGCATTGACTGTGAACACCGTTGGTGTTCTGGAGTTGCATTGGAAGCAACTTGGTCATATCATCAAGCCGGGAGCAACTGACAAACACCAAGTTCTTTGGAGATTCTTCTACTTGGGATTCTTCTGGTGTTCAAAAAATCTTGGACAAGTGGGAGTCCTCCCGGTCGGGACGGACAATCCCAGAAAACAAAACACCATGGTCACCATACCTTCTCTTAATCTTGCTCCCCAGCCAGTGTGGCAGCCGGCCCTTGCGCTTGAAATTCCTCCGTGGTTTGATAATAGTGCTCCATTCAATGGCCCATTTCACCGGGCATAAGTGTTTTGAACCTGGCAGCCGGGTTCGCGTTTCATGAACATCCCAACCTCACCTTCACACACTTTTCAATGAAGGAACATCCACGTGTTTTCCCGGAAGTGGTTGCTCTCGTTCCAATATCTGGAAGGAAACGGTTGTAGCTACCAGCATTTTTAGGAAACATCCGAAGAATCTCTTGTACTTTCACTACAGTACAGCATCTTACACGACAATTTATGATATATGCAACCTGTTGCCATCCGTGCTATTTCCCAACAAGTGTCTTTCTCGCAAACAAGCCACAAGTGTTTTCACTCAGGTATAATAGAATGGTCCAACTTCAATCTATAACTCAAAATCAAAAGCAGGGTTTTGTTTGCATGATGTAATGTAATTCTATAAACATATATATATAATTATATAATCATATATAATCATATATATATTTCATGTTGTTGAGGCATGACTAAATTGGATGCCAGGGAGCGGATCACTCTCATAGTAGTTCATTGGAGCAATGGGTGAAATTCGTCCCAGCAGGGATGGCAACTCACACCTTGCAGGGTCATCTGGATCTTCTGAGTCGTTGGGAGAACTGTTATCAACTCTTGGCTGCGAACAAGAAGGGAGACACCCTTGAAAGATCTTGGTTGATCTTAATCTTATGTAATTTCATAATAATCAGCTCTTCCGCATTGAGCTGGTGAACTATCCTATCCTCAAACTAGCAACATGCTGCATAGGCTAAATGGCAATATCATATTCATGTCCTGGGGTCACCTTTGCAGAATCATCACGTAATCCATGAATTTTCGGCTAACATTCACCGGCCATGATTCTTATTTGTTCCGAGCAATGAGCAATTGTATGCAAGTGTACTCGCATATCATACTGCAAATGCATGCAAATCCATTACATTGCTTGTAAACAAACTCAAAAAGGCATGCGTGTCATCTAAGCTGTCTGCGGTCCATGTGGTGGTGGAGGTGGAGGTGGCGGCAAGGGCATGCTGCCTGAACAGGCCCCAAGCAACGAGACATGGGTGCTCCTTTTGTGAGATATTTGTTCCATGCTGAGGAACGGCTAAGCATGAGCTAATCCCTCACCATAGAGTGAGGGCCAACAAGGATTTCAGGAGAGCACCTTGCATTGCACCTTGTCATTTCAAACCTAAGGAAACATCTAAACGTTCATAGAATCTACTTAATGTCGACGCAGAGTAGTATTTGGCAACCCTTGTGCAATCACATGCAGTGGAGATTTAAATCATCAGTGCAACCTACACAGTCGAGTACTGCCTACACAAAACCTAGACAGTCGAGCACCACATGAAGCCTATCAAATGCTAAAACAATGCTACATCTTGGGATTGTTTGACCAATTATGGCAAGGAACATTCATCCTAACAAATTGGAGAAACCAACTTCTTGTGCGAGACAAGTCACTCGTGAACCAAAAGGAACCCCGCCCATCAATTGCATTTGGCATTCAGGATTAAACATCTATCATGCGTTCATGCATCTCCTCCACCATCGCCAGTCCCTTCCATAAGATCCCGGATTGGCCTGGACGATATGGTTTCTTCCGCTTTGGCAACTCCTTTGGCAACTGGTACGGCACCTGCAAAAACTACAGTGCTGGTGCTTGCAAAGAATCTTCACCAAGCCATCTCCGTAGAATATCGTATACTCTACCTACCTACAATGCATGTCTATCCGTCTATCCTCTATGAACATGAACATAAACAATATATATAGATAAAAATATATCTATATTATATATGTCATTAGTTATTACACTTATGTATATACATACATAAACATATACACTACAAACACCTAAAAGTCACACATCCATGCAAATCAATACCGGTGTGTCTCAGCCATTGTTCACTTCTATCGTTCTTGGAGAAGAATAATATACATCAACATATATGTGCATGGCTCAAATTTATTGACAAACCCAACATGGATGATTGGAATGTCACATCCAACCCGCAGTGTCAAAGTGGTACCCTAATTTTGATCCACAACCATGTGTTTGGGGGATGATATTCTGGCCAAAATGACATATCTGGCAGGTTTACCATGCCATATTATCTGATCCATGGTGCCGAGACGCCATGTTTGGGGTGACAATCGCACTCAAAAAAGTGAGTGACAACAACACTGTGGGACTTGTGATCATTTATCAGGATAGGACCTACATGGACCTACCTTGTTAATTGCCGTTTAAAATCGCCTATGACATACATGCATAGATGAGTGTAAGTTTACAGCAATGTGTAGGTATCAACTTAGATACACTCAAATACAGCACATGCTAAGTATACGTATATGTAGGTGTTATATCTGTACTGGCATCTGCCTGCTGCAACTACAGAAACATCAAAAACGAACATTTACCACAAACTTAGATGCTGGTGTCTGACTGTGTGTATGATTATGTGTTCACCCTTCAATACGTAATTGCACACCAAATGCCAGCATTATACAGTTCTGGCATCAACACGTCCTTTGAACGAACTATATTTTGCCAAAACATCCTCAAGCAAGCAATCTGAATCTTCCTTCCAGACACATGATCTCCCAGCTTATAAAAACTTGCGGCCTAAAAACGATACACGAGTCTTCGGTAAAACTTTGGTAAACCTCCGAAATGTAACTTCCATCCAAGGTCGAAGGGGTTAAGTTGCCAGTATGACAAACCTCAGCCAACCCCAAATTTGCCTGGCAAGAGAAAGAAGATGGAAGGTGAGTCCTGTCCAGCAAAATGAAACTAGGAGTCATTGATGGGAAAGTGTGGTAATTATGCACTACACACAAAGATGCGTGTAAATATCCAAACGTGAATCAACTTTCAAAACTGGGTGAGTCGGTGGTTCTTAATGGTGCTGCCTGATCCAGTGGCAAATCCCATAGACTGCAGACTGGATACTGTAAACATGATAACGTGGAACGTATTGCATTACACTTTCCGATTCTCTAGTTCTCCGGTTCACGTGTGCAAAGATGACACTTACAAAATCTTAAAAGACTAACGAAACAGTAAACATCAATAAACATCAATAAACCAAAGTAGATTTGAACGGATATGAGACTGCACTTTTTGTTCAGCGATGAACACTCAAGGTTGACATCATCGAAAGCAATGAAAGACAAGACAAAATCACCTTTTCACACTAGCGCAACTGTTAATACATCCTTCTATAGTCTTTGCGTGCATGACAAGAACCGAGCAAACAATTTTAGTAGATCACAATGGCCACAGCCATGGCAGTCCCTGCTAAATCTCGTGGAAACAAATCACCCCCGAACTTTTCACTTTGAAATGCCTTTGAAAACATCCTCCAGTCATCTCAGATGGCTAGATCTTCTTCGATGGACATGGTGTAGATTTTCTATGCTATTCTTCGGGTCCCGCTTACCAATATCTTCAACCGTTGGACCATAGGGTGGGTCACGACATCTGGAAACCAATTCTAAATGGTCTCCTGTCAGCTGGAATCACTGAATCTTGAGCTTGACCTTTCCATGCCGGCTGGTGTGGCAATGGGTTGTCCTTGTCCCCTAGGTCAAATATGTCAAATCGAAAGGGTTCAAATTGTGAGCCTTAAGAGAATTGAATTGTAAGGAATTTGTTGATTCATTGGAAATTGTTGCCTCTTTCATCCCAACACATGAACGAAAGACACCTTCTTGGAAGTTGCTGCAAGGTGGTCCGGCATGTCCTACTTTCAATAGATTGTCAACTCGAGACCAGGGAAAAAACAAACTATAAAACCTCAATCACCTACATCAAAGGACCTAGGTACCTCCTTTCCATAAATCACACCTGAAGCTGTCTGAAATTCTGGGGGTCAAGTTTCTGTTCCTGGGTGGTGGAAGATTCCACCCATTTTTCCCAGTACTCTTTGTAGGCTTCCCTGGGTGACCTCCACCCATTGGAACCTCCTTAAGTGATCTCTAAAGTAGAAAGAACTTAGCAATGCTCTATTCTGCAGGATTTGCGGATCACGTTTCTATGGCACATCCAAACCTTTCAAAAATGAAACGCACAACATTCTGATTCTGATGATACCGATAAAGCCACCACAGTCTTAAAAAGGAAACGTCAGGAAACACTATCTGAAACAATCAGGAACAACATCCGCAGCTATCTGAATTCAGGGCATTTTGGGGGGGATTCCTTTACTTGAAGCACCATTTTGGAGTGACCTCCGCTGAGCTATGGGACAGCTCCTTTCCCATCACACCACTGGGTCCCGCCTCCACGAAGCTGTGTAACTGTAGAGTCTTTCAGAGACTGGCGGCAAAGGGAACACATGGGAGGAAAACTCCTGCTTGAAATGATCCCGGAACTTTCCAGACTTATGATAATTCCAGATTTTTAGATGACCAAAATATACCAAAATTATGGGAATTGCACAGAATTGCAATTAATTAGATATCTTCTGTGGGATGTATAGATGTACTCCTTCATTCATGGCTACTCAAGATGATTCCTACCATCCACCTTCTCCAGCCCATCTTGCCTGCGCTGTCTCTTGGTTTCGACACGGCAGCCAGGTGGAGAACGAGGCAAAGGATTTGCCCAAGGATTTGAAGGCCTAGAGGAAAACCACCAAGGGACAAGGTATTAAGCAAAACCATGCACTGATTTGATTTAAGATGTACATACATAATTGTACAACGTTTGATAACAAAAAAGTGATACCACGTGATAAAGCATGATAAAACAATGATAAAACAATATAACCGAGGAAAAACATCAAAATCATTATCCAGTTTATAACACATTTTGATACTGGGTTGTGTGGGTTGTGTTGGGCGTGGCTCTCCATAGCTTCTCATCCTGAAGCTGTTCGACCAAGCGACCTTGGTTGTCGAGTTGTATGCATCGATCATCCACAGATTGTTCCGCAGGATCTGCTGATTGGCTTCCTGCAAAAGCAAAGCAGCCATAGGATTCCAAATGACCAAAGGTCTTGGGCAATATACGGTGTATTATCATAAAGATATATATATATATAAGTCTATCATATTCTATCATTATATCGTCATTAAGATTCATTAAGATTCAATATCGTTCAGAAGCGGAAATTAAGGTTGTGTTGTGAATTATCACACAATTTATGCCAAAACCTGGTCCTACAAGTTGCAAACACCGAGTCCTCAACCACCATCTAAGGGGATTTGGCTTGGCTGAGGCTCTGAACTACGGATGAGAGTCGGCCATGTGCACAGCACGTTGGTATAGGCAAAGCAGCGCCAAGTGAAATCAGGATGAAGCTGTGCCAACAGCATGAGATGAAAACATCTTCCATGTTCAATAGGACATGTGCTTTGCCACTAAGATGTAGGATGATGTAGTATGTGTGATAGTGTAGTGGAAACTGATGAAATATGAAAGTGTTAGATGTTTTCATTGACGAACCATGCCAATGGGAAATCAGAGTACCAAAGGAAGGGACAACCCAATCAAAAAAAACAGCAGTCACATTTAGTATAGACTTCCACATATCCTCACGAAACAAGTTTGATCGAACTTCAGTCCTGGTCACCACACGTTTTGCAGCGAAACCAGTTCACCGGAAACTTATTCACGCACTTCACACCTCAGGCAATGATGATATTTGCTGCCGTACATGTTCATCGTAAATGAGAACATAAAACTGGCATGCAGAATGTAGATACTCCCTCACACATATATGAAGTACAGCACACACACCAACACCCGCATTGAACTCTTCAGGTGAATTATTGAAATTTACTACTAATGGCAAAAACACACCAGTGTAAATGCATCGTTACGTGTTTTTCCGGATGACATCAAAAATGTAATACCAAAATCCGAAGTCTTTAACAAGGTCAAACAAGCTTGGTGCCCTACAGACTGCCGTGCCACAATTTGGGCACCGATGGTCCAAAAAGGATTCTAACGCCTGAGTCAAATGAAATGAATGCACGATGGTCGACATTAAATCATTAGGATCTCAGAGATTTGATTTATAACATGCGATCAGACTTCCTTCCCATCCTTCCAAACCTTTAGAAACTGACAAACAGTACTGAGAAAATACCTTCAAAGCTGTTGATAGCAATAAAAGCGCTTCCACAAGCTTTCGCCATCTAAATCCCCCAAGGATCCCACCTTCTTGCAGCGAACACAAGTGTCAGCTTTCTTTGCGGCTGAACATTTTCCCTGCACATGTTGAGTGTTACGAAGCCATGGAGCGAGAAATTTCTGGACGGCATGACGTTGGGCATCCAAGTGAAGAAACATTTCAGCCTAGTTACTTAGTTGTTGCAGCAGCAAGCACAAAATAAATCATCATGCATGGCAAATTCGTGCTTGATCAAACACGCAAAACATATTGGTCACATGCGCCCTAGTGACCCCTGTGTCCATTTCCCAAACTGTTGATGAAAATTTCGTGCAGGCCATTGCGGTATCACACTTGATTCAATTTACACAAGATCTTCGTCCTCCAAAAATTAAGACCAACATCAAAGCTGATCTGCAACTCCGTCATGGAGTGCCTTCCTGACATAGGTTCATTAAGTCTCTTTCAAACAAATAAATCTCAAATACATCTCAAATATGTTTCACCTAACCAGTACACAACAAAACACTTTTTTTTAATTCCTCCCAATGTGCTGTCGTTTTGGGGCACTTCCAACTGCGCACCTCTTTGCAATTGAAACTCCACAGTCCACACCTCATAAAAGAGGCTCAACGCTTCGGCCGCCAAGGATTATATATACAGTATCATGTACTTAGTAATTTTCATGTATATATGAGGGCATACTCCAAAAACTGATATTTCTAGTTGTTTTTTTGAATATCAGTAAGATGCATTTCATATTACTATGTATATATATATATAAATATATAAATGAAACATGTAAATAAACATATACATAAATACAGTACCTTAGTGTGTATATATATATATGTACATATCTGTAACATATCATGTACGTAGCAATTTTCATGTATATATGAGGGCATACTCCAAAAACTGATATTTCTAGTTGTTTTTTTGAATATCAGTAAGATGCATTTCATATTACTATGTATATATATATATAAATATATAAATGAAACATGTAAATAAACATATACATAAATACAGTACCTTAGTGTGTATATATATATATGTACATATCTGTAACATATCATGTACGTAGCAATTTTCATGTATATATGAGGGCATACTCCAAAAACTGATATTTCTAGTTGTTTTGATGAATATCAGTAAGATTCATGTCATACTACTATGTATGTAAAAACATATATATGTAACATGTAAATAAACATATACATAAATGCAGTACCTTAGTGTGTATATATATATATATATGTAACATCTATTGCGTATGCATACAAGGACAAATGTTGTATTAAAAAACATGTATCACTAGAGAACCTAAGAAACAAGGAGATGTAAATGCTTACAGCAAATATATTATATACATATATAATATCTACCCTCAAAACTTGTGTAAGTATCTACCCTCAAAATGCAGGACCTGCAAAATCCCATAGACGATCTTAATTTGAGGACGCATGTTTTTTAGACAAATCCATTTCTAGATATGATATTCGTACTGTATATCAATCAACAATACTACACATCCATTGACACGTACGCCCCTTCATACTTTATGAACGTGTAGAGTACATATTGGGATTTCTCAACATGTAAGGATTTAATTTGGCATTGAACAAATAGGTCCACAATGATGAAGGGCTCTTCTCTAATCACAGGCATCATGGAATCCCAAGACCTGGAACATCTCGAGAATTGGTCAATCCATCAAAGATGCCATCAATTCAAAGCTTTGTGAAAGCTTTCAAAAGAAGTTTTCCTTCAAGCACAATTCATATCAATGATTTATGCCTCATGTGTTCAGGGGGATACAGTAATAAAACACCCTGATTTTGTGGTGTTTTTTCCATTGCATTTGCTATTAGCCACAGGTTAGGACATTCTAAGGATTGCATAAGGATAACACCACCAGAGTTCTTCAAATCGAAGATAGACAGGTGATACTGATGGAATGGTTTCCAGCAGTTATCCTCATGTCAAATGAAGTTGTACAAGTATCAAAACATGTAGCATCATCTCTGTCCCATTTCCAAGTTCCAGGCCAGCCCTGTTGCGGAATGGGCTCCTCCTAAAGATGGATCAATGCACCACTGGCAAATGCTGGGAAACAAAAGCATGAAAAAATGGGAAAAGAATCTGCAAAGGAAACAAACAATGCTGAAACCCTGAAGTTTCAGCCTTTGAACCACCAAAAACTAAGGTTTGGATACAGTATCTGTATGGAAATGCAGCATAGATATAGATAGATGCGATATATTTAAGCTTCTTGGATATCCATGGTCAATTTCAGGGAGGTAGTCATGCCAGAGCAACCGGAGCTAGAAGTCGATTGACTGTTTGACTATCCAGCATCTGTTGCAAAAAAGTCATCACTTTGATGAGATGTTTGTCTACTAGCCATGGAACCAGTATATATAGTCACTCTGGCTTCTCACAATTGAAGAACATTTTATGTGATAATCAAATATATAAATGATATGTTTTGAGTATAAACTATCATCCTATAATTGCCTATAACGTTATCTTCCGCCATCACTTTAAGGTAAGATCATTCTGAAAAGTTGCCACTGCTGAAAGTGGGCATATGGTTCCGTGAGTCCTCCATCCCCAAGTGAAAAAGCTGTAGGAATGTCATCCTAAACACTCATACCTGAAAGGCAAAAAACAGGGCAACACAAGCTTAAACAAAAGAATTTACCTAGACCATGCAAAGAACAAATCATCAATTATCTATAATTTTCTACAGAACTGTCCATGCTTTGGCACCGGATTCTTTGTGCTCTGCATCTCGGTCCTCCTCGAAGAGATTATGTTCGGTCAACACGGGTTGAGTTCGCATGGTTGTCTCCTGAAGCTGCTGATCGCTGGCTCGTGAAAAATCGGAAAACTGCCCCGAGCTAAACTGCATGATTGTGAGATCATGTACATTTACCACTTAACATAATACATCCCTGATTTCACCCACCTGCACCGGATAGGCACAAATTGTCCAGATTCTCTCACTAAACTAACTTTTGGGTGAGGTTTTTTGACGTCGCGCGACTGCATACACCTTCTGAGATGCAATATACGACTGTAATAGCATGTGTATATGATAGATATATCTTTAACATTATCATTCTTATATGTTCATATCAGATATACAGCGACTATATGTATATTATTGCATATTACGTAATAGCTGCCAAATGCACTTCGAGTCCCAAAATTTTGAACATCACCACAACAAAACCACAGGGTGGAACACATTTGAGCACATACACACACACACACACCAAGTACTGATTGTGCACCTGCAAGTGAGAGACACCCAGCGGCAAATCCAGGGTCTCTTGAAACCTTGCCAACAAGATGCTGAAGAGGTTGGTTCGGATCATTTCTACCACTTGTGGAGGTTACAACTATTTAGATTTTAGATAGGAAGCTTCCCATATGGTCCCAATAGGGCCAAAGAAATCATGTATGGTGGCAAGTGTCTATACCAGCGCTTTGACCAGGTCTAAACAATTCTAAAAACACGCCTAAACACCATATGTCAGAGTCATTTTTGGTGTGGTGTTCTGATCACTGCTGTACATTTCTCCCCTCAATCCCTCAGCCCCAATGGCGGATGATCGATTTCATACATCCCAATCATTCATAGAGCAGGTGACAATTCCTTCACATAGTGCAGTTCGTTGCTCTGTACAACATACATCACACTTAATCATAACCCTACTGCAGCATGAGTTGATTTGGAAGAGATTACCAGTACAAAAAGAACTTTCCTGTGTCACCAAATTTGGGGAGTATCTTTGCACACTATTCTTAAGGTTTCATAACTGCAGTGGTGATGGTGATTTGACATGGGATCAAGTTCGGTTGACATGACGCTTGTCCAGCTCGCAAGTATGGTACCAAACGAAATGTCATGATGGATGTTGGCTCCGTCAAGCAATCATACAGCTGTTTTCATACCCAAGCAAGGAATTGATCTTCGATTGTAGGAATTGTCCCAAAAAGGAAACCTCAACATCACAACAAACATTAGCTGATACTGTAACTGATATCTGCAATCTACACAATTCCTGAGCAACACATGCGAATTTTTGTTGAGGATTCCACATGTCCGTTTGCAAAAGCACTGGAGGAGGTGGAGGTGGGAGATGTTTCTGCAGCGATCGACAGGAGAACGGACTGCAAGCGAGAGTTTCTTTGGACTAGAGGATCCAATCATCTGGGATGGCTTCAACCAATCTAAAACCAAACTAGTGAATTTCAAGGCCATCTTTCAAAGAGGTCAACACTTCCCACATGAAAGCTTCACACAAATCCACACAAGACATCTTATTCTGGGTCTTTTGAATAGAGAGGTATGAACTGATTCACCTTATGACCTTTTAAAGGTCAATCCAAGGTGGATCTAATTGTACCACTCTTCCTGTCGGATGAAACAGCAGCTTTGCTATCCGTTACCCAGCAGTTTACCATTGCTTACTACCAACAAAACTGAAAATCAATGCATAATTGCAGCTCGTGAAACGTAACATGAAGATTCTCAAGTTACAGAAAAGTGAGTAATTTCGAGCGTCCACATGAAATCCAGGAAGGTGTTATTTCCGGAACATCTACATCTACTTGCTTTTCGACTTTGCGGACCCTGTTGGTGGCCACAGCAAAGAACATCAAGCTTGAGTATTGGGTATCATCACAAAAATGCCCACATTCAATTGATCTTAAGTTGTTTTAAAACAACTGCAACCCTGAGAAAAACAAAGTGATTTGAGATATGTTTGTCATGAGTCATGATCCCATCTAATTTAATGTTGAATCATGAGTCATGAGTTGAAATCATGAGGTCGGCAAAGGATGTACCACTTTACTTTTAATAGGCAAAAACCTGCACCACCTGGGATGTATGAAATCCTATCTGACAGGATAAAGAACCTATATCAATCACACCAACCATTTTTCTTTTTTGACATCATTTCCCAACGACCAAAAACAGCGTCCCCGGGACGAATCCACCTCCACATGCATTGGAGGCTCCTGAGGCTCCTGATCCTTGGCTGAGTCATCAGCACCATTCATCGGATCATCCCCCAACGTGGCATGACTGCATGAGTCCATGGATTTTGCCAAGGCGCAGGAGGAGTTTCCACCAAGGGTGCAGGGCCATACTCCGACTCAGACATCATGGACTGGCGCTCGTTAGGCACCATGGCCTGGAAGCGGTCCAGGTTTACTGCCAGACACCCCAAGTTCAGCGAACTTGGATGGTATAAAAGTGGTCGATTTACCATGTTTCACCTTGCTTGTGGGCCAATGTCAACTCTTTCTAAGTTGAATTTATATGTCATAAATAAATTCAATCAGTGATCCAGTGACGCCTTGAGGTATCCTTATGTATCCGGACATTTAAGGATGTGAACACACTAAAAATAAATCTGAAAAAATCGTACAAACATGTGACCATCATCATGCCTGGGCTGAGAACCCTAGGCAATCTGTATAAATCAAGGTCACTTTAAGAGAATTCCCTTGCCAAACCACCACTTGAGGTGAGGTTGGCGGTTTGGTTGCTCTGATTGCCCCGGTATATGTTTTCTGCTCAATTTTTGAATTGTCAGGTGTCTATGCACTTTTTTCCATGAGAAACATACTTACGTTTATTATGTTTTGTTGTAGTTTGTTTCTGATGGACCATCTTCGTTGTTTGGTGGTGGTCAGCAGGGTGAGTTTTACACCCACATTGGGCATGTCATTGGACACTCCATCCTACTTTGCGTTTTGTTGAGGGGGACATCAGAAAAAAACATGACGTTGCTTTTCGACCCCAAAGAGGAATCTGCACACAAAACAGTGCCAAAATGTCAAATACATTCAACATAAAGATATCAGACTTCAACTGCACATTGTGTTTAAAAAGATATTACTATCCAGAAATCTATGCATCAACTTTTTGGGAGCTTCCAAAATAAGCATCTTTGCTAGAGGTTGACGGTTGGTAGTTCCATAAACCTCGCCACTGGCACATCCAACCAATGAGGATACATTGGCGATGGAGCCTCCATCTCCCCTCGACGATGCTTCTTACCAAAACCACCAGGAAGACCCGACAGTTGCCTGATATGAAAGGGCAAGGAAGAAACTTCCGACAAAATGCCATCTAAGACTATCCACAAATATGTGCTTTACGGAAGAGGAAACGAAATACAATAGGTATGTATTTAAATATGATATGTCAAGCAAAATAATTGTATAATGACAATAATTGGACGGACTCAACTGCGTACACAGTAGAGTATGCGCCAAAACATAAGCAGCATAAACAGAATGCAATGTCCAAAACAGTATAAAGTACGTGTATTGAAACATAACGGTTCTGTGGGTTAGATGTGTGTATAGAATAATGATGTATATAAGCCAAACATTAAATATGTCCAGTCAACACCTAAAACAACTTTTGTAAGAATCTCATTAATTCTCATTATATATATATATAGGTACCATTAACAAACAGACTGAAAGTGTACAGCCTTGATGTGGGCAATTACCAAGCTGAATGAAACATGCAAATTAATTAGCCCTTTGTGAGGTGGCTCAAATACTCAAACTGGACATAACTTTAAGACCTGACCTGAGGCAATGCAAAAGTCTGGAAAAATTGTAGCTTCATCTTAGGTCGTACGTGTCTGAGTTAAAGCATCCCGAGAAGTGTCATGGATTTAGGACCTGCCATATAACACACAGAGATTGTCCTAGGACCTTAGCTCTACGGTTGGTGTGCCCCTGGGTTTCTGATCACTGGTATATTCCACTGGCTCAGCTGTAGAGAATATGACTTGACTCTGTCCCAGGTGCCAATCATACTGACAAATACTGACCAAATCCCAAACTCAAAACGTGACTTTCGGCCAGTGACATGATCGAGATATATATTGCTACCCTTTCCTTTCTGATTCATTCTCTTGCGTGCGTAGCACCACGAGAAGGAATTGAAACCAGCGATTTCATAGACAGCCTGACCTGCCCCCCAACCCATCCACCACCATGATTTTCTTAAGGCGTATGTTAAGGTTGGTTATAAAGGAAAATCATGCAGGATAGCGCACAAAATTTCATTTCCAGCTGGACAACCCCCACCCCTGCAAGCTTTGGGTCTACAGTTTACAGACTCATTAGTCAAATACCCGTCTAGCACCACTTTTTCCACCACTCTCCTCCCCAAGAAAGGAAAACCTAGAACAACCTGGTTATTTTGTATTACTCCGGACTTGGACACACATTTTTACAAATTCACAAAGATCTGCAACCGAGGTCACAAATAGAAACTTACAATATACATCTGTCCTACGCTTTCCTACGCCGGATGAACAACCAAAAAAACAAGAAATTTTAATGAAACGATCTCATTGTGGGGAGATAAACCTATTATGGCAGAACTCACTGCTACTGTTGGCTACTCCGAGTTTGCTGGGGCTACCAACGCAGCTGCTGGAAGCGGGAGGTCCAGATTGGCAAAGGGATAAATCGTGTCCTGGCATTTGGCTAAGAGATGAGGCCCTCGCGGACACGGAATGGACCAACCAAACCTCCCCTAGAGTCATTGCGAGTTTTTGCGGGTTCGTAATTGTGAACCTCTCCCCGTACTTTTTACAAATTTCGATCCGGCATACATGGCACGCTTTAAACTGCCTGTTGTAAATACAGATTCACTCATCAGCTGAAAAAACACCAACTACAACTACACCCGGAAAAACCGGGTGCAAAATCCAGGAATCCACACAACATGCATTCATCTACACGTGTATATTTGAATGTACTGTCTATATATATATATATAAATCATATATCATAATCATATTAGTATAAGGATGCATCAGTAAATCAAGTAAACCCCAAACATAGACTGAATCAGGTAAACCGCTGATTTTGATCACCTATGTCGTTCACATAGAACCATCAATCACTCAGTGTTGACTGTCATGGGCCATGGGACATCTGCCCAGTCCTTCTCTCGGTTAGCACGTGCGACATCATCATCAGGCTCAACAACCGGTGCTTGTGTCTGGTGCCTATGGTCGCTGGTACGCTGCAACTCGGATGAAGAGCTATTAGATATATAATATCATAATATAACATATATATAATTATAGCTGTTATGTTTGCCCAAAGTGATTCACACAACCAAGATACATTGCAATGTACGCATCCTGTACTACTGTACATAGAAATATTCAAAGCACCTGAGGTTCTCATTCTTGAATTGTGTACTCTTGCTGACATCAAATAAATATATATAATATATAATTATATATATACTGCAATAGATCTAAACAAAGAGGAAAGTCAGACATTTGACAGAATAGCAAAAAGTCTACCCAAGTGTTTAAGTTTATATGATTTATATGTGTTGTATTTCATTGGATTTAACAGCAGCATTTCCGAACTCCATAGCTGGATGTGGGTCAACGCAACATGGTTCAGCTCTATCAATTCAAAGGAAACCCCCGTCCTGAAACATCTCTCTCCCCGTCCTCCCAAAATGTTCAAGTCCAAACGGCATTTTTGTAGACCCCACTAAGGAACGAAGTAGGTGAGCTTGTGAGGTCGTGTTTGTAGCATCTTGCCCCGCTCACTACACGGATTAGTACGTATATATCATATATATAAATTTATACCTAGTATGTACGTATATGAATGTATGTGTATCAAGGTATACACATATGTATGTGTCTATCTATACACACTAAACGTTGATGCGACCATCTTCACAAGTCTTATGGTCCACCTTGACCTCAGTCCCTGAAGTGGGGATAAAGTTTATGCTCAGCTTAACCAGTTAGGAGGCTTCAACCCGCACACACACAGTTGTAATGAACTTGACAACTTTTCCGACTCATGTTTTTTTTTCCAATATTGAACTGGTTCGCCAGAGTTTGTCCATCAACAATACCTACATTCAAACGGACTTTTGGGTTAGAAGTTCACCTCACGTCTGATTCCATGTTTGATGGTTTCCACCCGTGTGATACGTAGAACATTCAATGGTTTTTTTTGGTGTTGTTTTAAGAAAAACAATATCTAAAACCTCACCATCTTTAGTACTGTGCTCAAAACAAAATCCATAAAACATGAGTGACATGATCATGTAGCCATTGTCTAGAAACAAATCGTCTAAATTACACTACAAAAATGCCCAAATCTTGAAATGAAACGTCATATGTTCAACCTTCATCTGCATCTCATGCCATGGTCAAGTTGGAAGACTCAGTATCCCACGCTGTAGCACCAGGAACCAGCTCCGGGAGAACCTCCTGCACCGGTGGTGGTAGCTTCTTGGATCCTTTTGATTGCTCCCCCTTAAGGGTTACCGTATTTTGACAATGGCCTTATATATATATATACATAGATTCATCATATTGATTCATATTGTATCATATCTAGATACAATTATACATCCTTATGTAACCTGTACAGTATGTTTATTTACTATGTATACCTTGAAGGAACATTTTGCCATTTCAGGGAACGGACCATTCTTCACATTTAGCTTTGGAAGGATGAAAGTGTCAATTTGCCCTTGGATTTCCAAAAATATCGCCAGAAAGCGTCCCAAAGTGACACAAGTAGTGTCACCAACTGGAACCATCCAACAAATAACAAAGTAAAGCTAGCCATGACTCGCACCCGAGCATCTCTCAGCACAGTGCTTCTGACGGTAGGGCTCTAAATCTGAACTTACAACAAGTGCCATCATCCTCAGCTCCAAGCTGCAGCAGACTTAAAAAGGTGTATAGTGAATACACTATGTATATATCTCAACATGTATATGTATAGATACGTATATGTGAATAAGTATGTACGTACAATGTATAGTAACAATATTTGATTACACATCTGAAATCAAATGATTAGCTCGATTTGGCATGGGATTCCCAATCCCAATCCACCATCTAACGGGGATGTACGTTCGGCCCATTGCCTTTCAATTACATCACGCTTCCATGTTGTGAATCAAAACCAGGGATTGGAATATGTCAGAATAGTAGACCTCCATGTTTAACTTTCATTGCTATTGATTTTTGTTCCATCTCAAAATGATCCGATCCGAAGAGTCTGCATCCGCACCTCAGGGTCATGTCGCGTGCGGAAACCTCAGGGCGATTCCCAAGACAAACTGCCGATGTTCACATCTTTGAAACGTTCTAATTAACAACACGTGTGTTCGCTGCTTTCGGATATAAATAATTTTGGTTTTGGAATCTAAGAAGTGAGTTTAGGGATTGAAGAGTTTACACTAGGATCGCGATTCAGAAAACATCTGTACTATCTGGCGATACTAATGTGATGCGTAATGTTTAGTCTATCTTTTGTAGGCTAGAAGTGTCTGAAACAAACGAGCATTACTCTAAAAGCATGATGAAATGTTGCGCGATTAACCTAACATCACTATGAGACCGATTGTCTTTGATTGATGCAAATACGTGACTGAAACAAATTCAAATCAGGGCAACTTATAAGATTTTTCCAGTCTTCACCAGTCGAAAATTATGCCATGTGTTTTTCTCGTTGCTTAGGATGTATTAAACTTCATCAAACACAGCCAGATTCACACCCTTCAATATTGTTGAAGTTTACCTGAGGAACTCCCTAAAAAACTTCAGGTTACCTAAGAACAGAATTAGCATGAGGTCCAAAAGGTTCTTTTCAGAAGGATCGGGCTGGGATGAATACATTGAACACGGAGAGCTAGGAGGCTACAAACAGAAGTGAGTCCGATGCATTCACCAGTAAGCTTCATCAGAAGATCCTCTTTACTTCCCAACGATCTACCGTATCCATCTAAAGATCAAGTTGATTATTTTTATATATCTTTATCGTGATCAATGTGAAGCCAATGTATGTCTCTCAATGTGTACATATACTTCTGTCATGTGAAGGCAAGGATTTAACCGGCTGCCGTTCCAATGTCTGGGGTGTTGCTGAGCAAAAGGCTTGGAAGACGAGGAAGTTCTTTCAATTCGAAAGGCCTCAGGAATTTGGGTATATAGACGCACGTCCTCCATTGTTAAGATGTACTGTTTATTGACCATCACTGGCAGTGAGGTCGTGTAAGGCTGTTACCTCAATGGGCCCAAATTAAATCAAATGCCAAACCTCCCACACTCAGGGGTTCGATATTGCCATGCCAAATATTGCACTTTCAACAACAAAATCACTCAATATTTTCAGAGATTTGCATTGTTTAATATCCCCTCCCCGATCTTGATCTGTTGGCAAGAGCTCCTTTACAATAAGCAAAACACCTGCTGCCTGTTTCACAGTCATAACATGTCCTCAAATGAAGTTTTCTTTAAACAAGTGTCCCAAAAGAAAGTCAAGGACTTTGAGATACAAAGACAGGACAAATGACAAAAAAAAAACAAACCGCACATCTTCAAAGTCATCATGGTGCAATTATCAAAAACGGCTCAGAACTTTCACCTTTTGCGCCAACGGTGATGAGGTGCCCAGGTGCCCGTTTTGGCAACCGATTGGCAGTCAGATTGGCAGTCAGATTCGCACCGGTCCCTTCTGATCAATGAGTCTTCAGTGGATGTTCTTTTCGAGCGTAAAATAAACAAGTTTTGCTTCAGAAAATGATTTGGGAAAGTACACACACAATCAAAACGCCAACAATTTGTTCTGATATTGTGGGAGTCGATATATCTCAAAACAACTTCAGTCATTTGTGTTTGTTCATTCTTCGCTCTTAGGGAGGCAGGAAGACCTGAATCAAATCCCAGGTGGCCAATTGATCCAGGTACTTGTCCTTAGCCATTGGAAGAGTTGCAACCAGGGATTCGAATCATCCTACAACCAAAACATAATACATAAACGTACAACAAAGGATCTGCTAGGAAATCATTGAATCCCTTTAGCATGGATAGAGTATCCCTTGGAATTCCACACATATATGTACTGTATTCATGATAAACAGTTGTCTCTTGTTTCAATGCTTTTTTATTCTGTTAAAACTGTTGGTTCTGGTTCGGGCTCGTCGGTTTGAAGCTTTTTCAACACTTGCCACTCATGGCTCCCTTTTCTTAGTGGGTCTTCAAACCTCCTCCAAACCACCGGTCCACATTCATAAGCATTTATATATGTCAAGCACCTCCACATTGAAAAGAAACGCATTGATTCTATATGCTTCCAACCCGTGAACTGTGATTAGGTTCCACTCAAAAAACAAACCATAAGCTATGAGAGAGGTCATTGACTTCAGAAAAAACTTGGACCATTCACAAAGAACATTCATGAATCTAAAACTTCAGGTCATTTCAACAGTGATTCCAACATTGATCAAGATTATGACAAACATCACAATTCCCCACGGATAAAGTTACCCAACTCTCTGAGGTTCAGGAAGTTGCTGCTCGCACTTCCAATCTTGACCCACTTCGAAGATTTCTTGACCTTAGCGTAACCGCAACAAAGGAAAGGGTGAACAACAAGCTTATAGATACAATTGTATGTCTATGTGTAGTACTAATAGGAGATGCATTTATGATGCACCAATATAAAAAAAGTAATGTGATTCCTAATCTGAACACAAGCCATGTGGCAACATGATCTTATTTTCCGGAAAATCCAGTTCTGCCATGTCAGTTGTTTTTTCAAGTTGCAAGCGTTCATTGGTTTTAAAATTTTGAAATTGCAGGTTTATCCACCATTCAAAACCCATTTCATCCATTCTTCAACACCCAAGTTCATCATCCACACTGATTTTTTTCCCAGGATGCCTTCAACTTCCAGAAATCAACTAAGTGCATCCCAGCAACTTAAAGGAGCTGTAATCCAGCCTCTGGCATGTACTCCAGTGGCCACATCTCGTGTGAGATCTGTGAGCTCCAAATAACTTAAGCTCTGATCCTTCACGAAGATATCCTGACCCATACAACCCCAACTACATAGATGTTCATCACTATGCTCTACACTCCTATGCTACCGTCTCTCACCAAATGAGAAACACAAACAAAAGGCCTGATGTTCGAATAACAAATGTATACCAATTTGAGAGTGATGGTCCCTTTGATTTCACATGCAAAACAAAGACTCCAAAGGTTGTTAGTTGCGCACCAAGTCTCCACCCGCTTCTCCGGTGCAATGAAGAAGGTATACTTCTGTGCCTCGGGTGTTTGTTGGTGTGGAAATTGAAGAAATGGGGCAAAAAGAGGGATCGCAATGTAAATAGCAGCTACACGAAACACAACTAAAGATGGCATTATTTCGTACATGATACCATTACCATAGTAAAGTTGTTAGATTAGTCCAAGTATGAATCTGTATGATCATGGATCATCAAGTTCTCTTGAGGGAGTACCATGGAATAGCTCCCAACATTGTTTATTATTTACAGTTGGCTCATTTACACGTGAGCATATATGCTTGAGCCATCTTTTTACGCCTATTAAACGGGTATGGGCAAATTTTGCCATTCCCATGGATTTCCACAGTATCACGGGCCTCAAAACCCAGAGCTGACATCGCAAAGCTGTCCTCCTAATACGACAACACCACAATCCCAGCAATAAGTGATAAGAAAGAACACAGATTAAACATCCAAATTGGGTTTCATATTCCCAAAAACCGGTGAAAAAAAGTGAGTAGCATCAACAAAAGGTGGCAAACAGGTTCATATGGATGGTTCATAAGGATTCTAGTCATTCCACTTGGTACATGTTATATGGTACATGTATGTAACTTCATAAATGGTAACCTATACATGGTTGCTAAATGCTGCCCATCTCAAAAATACAAAATCATCAAACATCAACAAAAAAACACACCAAATCAAATGGCATCTGTGCCAAAGGTACCGCCTCAGAACTGCCCGGTATAGTACTGTGCCCGGTGAGTTTTCCACGCCGAAAGGGGTTCAACACATGACCCTGGCCTGGCAGTGCCTGGCAAACAGCGGCTTGCAATCATCCCAACGGCAGTGCTTGATTTTGAGAAATCAAGCGTATGATTGATCCGTTTGGCATTTCATGCATTTTGGATCCTTTTGGGGAACTACCCCTGTACCATTGGAGTGCAATCAACACAGTAGCTTGGTTTTGGAATGATTGGGATCGAAATTGGTGTGCAATGTGCAGGTCAAAAATGGACGCCCCTGCATGATAAAAGCTAACAACCCTAGATGAGGGGATTGGATCTAGATTATTAAAAACAGTTGCTGACATCTGACATGGACGATGAAACGGATCAAAGCTGCAACTACACATAAATGACTATAAGGAATTATTTGAGCGCGTGGGACTAACCTTGAAAACCATCATCACAAGTTAACAGAGAAAAAATGAGATACATCACTTCCTACCGAGATGAGATTGTGTTGTAAATAAAAAATAATCTATATATATATATACAAATAATAATTACAAATATATACAGATAGAGGTAAAAATAATAAACGCCGAGCAAACTGTGTACCCAACAATTAAACGCTTCCAATTAAAGGGATCGTTGCTTAGTCGTCGCAGCCTGGATGCCTATCTTACAGATGATATCTCTGGGAGAATCGAAAATAACAATTCACCAACTGGAAGGGTTTGACAAAGACAACAACAAATTACAGTGAGGTTATGTTATGTTGAGATAGTCTGCTTAGGCGTTTCGTTCATTAAACAATATTAAACAGTAGGGGCAAGCAGCTTACTTATATAACCCTGTCTTGAAGTGAGGTGTCCATTGTCCATCCCAGTTAAGGGTCAAGGCCGGAAACTCCGACCATTGGAACTAGTCATTACTACAAGTCATCACCCATGATCCGCAAACAGCAATTACTTTGGCAACTGGAAGCTCCTCACACTTTGGACTTTGCTATTCTTGTTCGTGTTACAATGTTTGTTTTAGACAACAAACCTGCAAACGTCAAAGAAAAAGCAACAAACACACAGGCCTGAGAGGTGTCAATTTGCCAGCACTGCTCATATTCACCCAAGCGAGATCGTGCCCAAAGCTTGTCTCGATCGCCCCTATCGAAGCTTGGGAGTCAAACAACTCCGGCAGATTGATGTTCCAACATTCCAACATGGTCTTCTGGGTGATTCAAATCTAAATCTGATCTCCCAGGTCAATAGAAAGAAACTTATCCGTCACTTCCAATTGTGGTGTGCTCAATGTCTTTGGCAGCCTTACTTTCTGAGTGTCGTCTGTTCATCATGACCCATCACTTTGTCCGTCACTTTTTCCCTTGCAGTCTTACCTCCTGATTTGCGACCCTGATACGTTGGTAGATGATGATATATCTTGGCAGTTCATACTTTTGTTGCCTTTTTTAACCAATGTTTGTTGCCAACACCCAACACACACAACATGCCTGTAGATGATCTCGCTGGTGACTTCGGGAATTCCCTTGGAAAAGTCTTTGGTGCTACTCCGCAAGTACAGCCTCGGTTTGAAGCCGGGAAGCTGAACTAAGCCTTGGATGTATCAACATGGCCATTTCACCATGGTTGAAACGCGTCAATCTTCGAGGATATGGGTTGAGTTCGGGTGATTTGGCAAGTCAAACTTGTTGGTTTAGTATGTATGTAACTGTATGTATGTTATGATTTTACAGTAATTCCTTTACGTATCTTTATGTTGAGGATATACTGTGTCATCTGCTCATCAAACTCTGACAAGGACGGATTGATCCTTAGGGACCTAAGCATGGTAAACACCGAACACAATCAAAAACGATTGCCAATCAGGTAAAACCTGTTGATCTAGCTGATCTAGGTGACATCAACCTAGCAATCAATAACAACTATCACAACAAAAAACGAATAAGCGAAGGAACAAACGAACAAACAAACAGACAAACAAACAAATGAAGAAAACGAGAAACAAAGAAGCACAGGAACAAACAAACAAAAAAACAAACAAACAAACAAACAAACAAACAAACAAACAAACACGAATAGATTCCCCAACATGCAGAAAAACACCAACTGCTTGAATTCTACCACCCACTTCTATCCCAAACAATCAACCACCCCGGGTTCCAACACAAACCCCACCTGCGATGCTCCAAATCCACACGAAGCTCGCCATGTCCATGATGTCTTTCTCTCCAAACTTCACCTACGTACTCCTATAATAGTTACCACTGTTTCCCTACACAACCATGGACCATAAAGCTTATATTTTGAAAGATAGCCATCAGCAAGAAGTCAAAAAAGTCTAAACACAACTTATCTGAACCTATCAATGTTGGCCAACAGTCCAGGATCCTTGGCGACCGACTTCATTGTTGGGCGACTTTAAGAAAAAAATACTTCCCAACACCTCCATCACTATGACTCCATGGAGTATGAAACCTTTCAGAAAGTGTTTCAAAGCATTCCAACTGCACAAAGGGAACCACCCGGTAGCACCTGTGAGTTTCTGCCCTGACAGCCCTGAGAGGCCCTGAGGAAAGCCTTTCAAGGGATGAATGGACTCAAAGGTGAAGCCAAACGATTTCCTTGGTCGTGGCGTCGTCGTATGAACTGAGGGTGTCCATTGCCTTCACCGAACCCCCTTGGAATCCGGGCAGGTAAGCTGGGATTCATTGGGCTAGTGGGGTCTCAACGCTTTAGAAGCCCCTACGTAAAACGTAGGTTGTCTCAGTGTTTCTTCATATGATTGTTTCAAAGCAATCAGTCATATGAGTCATCAACTCGAGAGAGGTGCTAGCGAATTGTACACTTGCTGCCGCGTCAAGGACAACACTGGTCAAATATACGTAGATATACCAAACAAATGATAAGTTGAGTCAGGGTATTTCCTGTTACCTGTATCAATGATTTCCAACTGGAGATGGCCAAAATATTGGCCTAGTTGATAGGAAATTTATCCAACCATCCAGAAGGTTTCCTCATTTCAATTTCCACATCCCAAATTCTGCAGGATTTCAGCCGCCATCAGCACTTCCATGATACAAAACCCAAAATGTGCCCCATGATAACTATATATATCATAAGTTTAATGTGCTTGCTAAATGTGAATCAGGTGTCTCCATTGTATATTACAAGCCCACTTCATCGAGGTTCTGCGGGCATGGTGACGTCTGTTGATCCATGGCTTGTGTATATGCAATACCTGAAGAACCTGACCTACTGTAGTTTGGGAAACGACCTCATCCGAAAAATGTGGTAAAGGCAACCTTGTGATTGGTGCTGATCAAGAGATTCAGAAATTTCCTTTCCCCGTCTTAGTTCCACCGAAGAAAAAGTCTGACGCGATCGGAGCATGCTGCATCCAAGATGCAACAAAGGTGACATCACACCATCTGCGCTGGACTTCTCTGGACTGGACTGGCTGGAACCCGTGGATTTGTCACCCTCTCGGGTGTAGAAACCTGAGTGTTGCCCAATTTGCCAGTGCTGTCTAGCAGGTTTTACCATCCAAACCTCTGAAATGCACGATATCTGAGGCACCCTTTGAAAGCCATGCAGATGAAATGGGGCTCTTATATCATCGGGATTGTTGTAGGGTGTCTCGTTGAAGCAAACATTTTGATAAACATGTGCATAAACTCCAGCCATGCCTGATCAAGGTGCGCTATATTCAAAGTACATTGCATCAAACATCCTTTGGCGTCAAAATCTTGAGGCGTCACCTACAAAGAGAGGGATTGCCCTAAAGTCGCTGATGGGTTTTCCTCCAGTGCATTTCGTCCGTGATTTCAGTCATTGTTTGCTTGTTTCAGTGGTACCAATATGGGTTTGCCTTTGCGTCCATCATTTCCCTAAGCATAGAAACATGATGAAAAATGTGTGCGCGTGTAATATACTTCATATTATGTTCTTTTTCAGGTGCTAGTTTCAATCCAAAATATAGATTCGTTCAGTAGTTGATTTGGATCATCTACCCAAGGATCCCGGGGGAGGTGATCATCAAGTTCATAGTAGGAAAAACATATTGTGACACATTCCCACGAGTTCAGCCCTCTTTCAGCCCTTACCTGCTTTTAGCCCATCATTTCGTCCCATCACTCGTAGATCCCCTCTTTTGCGTTCCGAAAAACCATCGGACAAACAAACGCCCAGTGGATGGCGATGCGGATCCGCCAAGAGAGTTGCATATTCATCGATCCACTCCTGGTGCTGGAGATGACAAAATCAAGGGCAAACTTCCTATATTTTTCGTCGCTCTTTATACCAAACATAACATTGGAGAGAGGGAAGCAAAGGTAGAACTGTTTATTGAATTGTTTTCTTGATTGTCTTGGGCTGGTGGAATGAAATACCTCTGGGTGAATCAAACTTTCATGTCAAATAAGTCAATGAACAAAAGTTATATCCTGTACTTAAACATGTCATCTGCAACATTTGGACAAACATGGGATAGTAGTCAAATGATAGTCACCCAAAGATGTCACCCCCTGAAAGGTACGGTAGCTTCGATAGGGACTACCCCGTAGTTCAGTGAAAACCAAGTTGGTGACTGACTATGAATCAGTCAATCAAAAGTTTCAACATCACATTCTCTTTCACATCATCTTCAAATGTATTTTGTACTCAGGTCAGGTGGTGGTTTCGACCCATTTGAAACATATTCGTCCAAAATGGAAATCTTCCCTAATCACGAGCCAAAACACAGTGAAACCACCAGCTTGTACACACATGTACACACTATAGTCTATATAGTATAGGAGTTATCCCCCAAAAGCAGCAATTACACCCAAACCAGCCATACTGTAAAACCAAATACCCCCAAAATTATCATCCCGGGGGGTACCCATTATCTGTTACCAGGCAGAAACAATCCAATCGCTCCATGGATTCAACAGCTTCATCGATGGGTCCTGTTCGGACTTTTGGTCCGAGCCATAGCACTGGGGTTCTCCATCCACCAGTTGCACCAAGGGAGATGCCACACCTGTAACTTTGGCCTGGCTGGCTAACAAAAAGAGGCCAACAAAATGTGGGAAGTATGGTAAACTTATGGTTGAAAGTATGGTAAACTTGAAATAAACATAAATAATTGGAAGGAACTTTCAGAAGTTTGTTAATTATTTTCATATTATGTTCCTTTTCGACGACGCTTTTTATATTGGATTTGCCAACCATTGATGTAAACTTACATTTTGCCAACTTACTGTCCCTGAGATGTGTTTGGTCATTCTTGGAATTCTTCCCTCCTAAGCGACCTGGAGGGTGAGGTTGTTTGAGGTCACAGTCAAGACTTTTTCTGTTCGTCCTCTCCCTAAAGGCAGAGATGTTTTCAAAAAGGCAGAGATGATCCCAACATAGACTGAGTTTTTGTGTTCAATCGGTCCTTATGTCGAAATGCTTATAGTTTATGGCTCTAAACTGGCCATAAAAGTCTGGAACCACACATTTAGGCCATCCATATCATATCACTTTTCATAGACCTTTTTCTCCACAATGGTTGAAGTGTATGTTCACAAAACCAACACTACCGAACGGTTTTTGTATGACCTGACGACCGATGCGGACAAATTGGATATGTACGGATACTATATCATTTGCTCTTGGAACAGTGAGTTGCATCTTAGCAGCCAAATCCGCCTTGTTTGGTTTAGATTTCCCAGTATAACAAGGGTGCTTCTCCAAACCGTTTGTCCCGCCTGAAGTCCTTCTTCCATACAACAGGCAGGAGTACTCTCGCCCAGCGTCAAGGTCAACCCAGAAGTGGAAGTCCTGGATGATCGTTGAGGTGAAAAAAAAACCCTGAAATTGGTATAGGACTTCGCCAACCTGAAATCCTAAGACTAGTCCTCAATCCATCTGTATCAACTCTTTTCGCACCGAAGTCCATGTTTCGGGGGGGGCGTTCATACTAAAAGACAATGTTTTTTCTTCAATGTCAACTATACTTCAGTCGCTTGTGACTTTTTGCACAAAGCAGGGACCTTGAGAACGCGATTAAGCATAATCAGCAGATCATGGGCATTAAAAGTGATCAAATCAGTGATCCCATGTGATCAGAACATGGACCAAGTAGATACCATTTTCCAGAACGAACTGGTCCTGGCCAAACTATATTCCACTTCTCACGATTCCTTCATTATGGATACCTGATACCTGCCTAATACATGAAGAAATGCAGCACAAGTAATTCCCAAGCCTCATTGACAAAGCTTCGTCCCAAGACAGATATCCAATGACGGAGGAGGCCTGCGACCCAGTGCACAATTTCAGCTTTAAAGGCTGGGATGCAAAAAATCAAAACTTCAGCTGCATGAAAATGTCATCATAATCGTATACAGGTTGGTAGACTGGGCAGCAGTGAGGTCGGGAATGTGACTGGGAGATATGACCGCGTTCTGGGAGTATAGCTAATAGCATCTGTTCGTTTGAAATGCAACTCCTGACATCAAATAAATTAATGTTGGATAGCTTTAGATGCGAAGCTGCGAATCAGATTTGAAGCCCCAAATGATCATACGGCTTGAGAAGGGCCGATTGGATCCATGCGAATGTTGTTGCTGGACCTACAAAACAACCATACACCTCGTGCACATTGGGCATGTGTGTCAATTGGAAAAGGATCAGTGCGGCAAGAACCGGCTTGAAGCTATTCCACTTAGACTTGAAAAGCACATGTTTCTCCTTGGAAGATGTACTCAGTGATACATGAACATGCAGTAATTGCAAATTGCAGCTACAAAGCATGTGCAAAATTCAAAGTCCAAAAATGCAAGAGAAAAGACCTTGAAACTTGCAACCACTATCAACCTGTAGCATAATGCTTGGCTCATCTTGGCTCCCGTTCCACGCACCTGACTAGGTACTAGGCCAAGCATTCCAAGTGCCTGAGACATCGAAACATTGTATGGGGAGGTCCAGGGGTAGCATGTCACTATGTTCATTTGTATACATTATGACTGAATGACAGTATTCCACGACTATAATAACAGTGAACTCTTTACTAAGATGTGGTTTGTGTCTACTCTGTTGGCTCGTTCCTTGTCTTTCGGTTTCAATCGCTGAGTGTCAAAAACACATCAGCAGGAAATGCTGCTTAATCAACAAGGGCGATCATTGCAACAATCAATCAACCACAACACCCTGCATCCCAATCCGTGCAAAAGAAGTGGCTATATAATATGGCTATGGCAACACCGTCTTTTGCAAAAGTACCTCACCTCCCTTCATATCCTGCCCCACTAAAAACCTAACCCCTGCCTCTGTGATGCTTCCAATGGTAGCAGAAGTAGGTGCAGCGCTGGAGGACAGTTTTTGGCTTGAATGATGAAGCCAAGGACGTACACTGGTTGAATCACAAGACCATTCCTCCTTTCGGATGGTGCGGAATGATACTGTTGAATTCACAATGGCTGATCCGGTGAACCTCCGAAAAGATGTATAAAACCCCAGCAAATCGTCTAGATTCTTGATCAGTGAAAACATGCAAACCCATGGATGGAACATTGTGGGGCCAACTAACTTCAGCGTACAAGACTTGGACAACCGGTACACGAGTCCAAAACTCGGCATGGCGCAACGATTGCCAAACTGCTTATACTTAGGTAAACCCGGAACTGATGGCGAAACAAGCATATCAATGCATTTCACAGAAAAGTTTAGATCCGAATCCACCTAAAAGTTTGATGCACTTTTCATAACTTCCTTGGTTAAAAAAAAGATCTCTTTCCATTTTTTAACTTCAGGCTGTAACCGCAGAGCTCGGGCTCCTCGTTGCCTTCAAAATCACTAAAAAGTTCCACCTTGCTTCGGCATGTCAGATCCAAAGGTGAAAATCCGAAGCATGGCAACATTCAGCCAGCAGGTTTGGAAATTTCATGGAATTTGAGTGAGTCCCAGATTGTCAAAACAGTCCACCTGTCAGGGAAAAAACCTTTCCTAAGAGCTCATCAGGGATGGATGACCGAGGAGATTCAATGATAAAGTCAACCATGCAGGTGAAAAAACATATTCAATCCAAAATAGCCAAGAGTGACTCTCCATGTGAGAATCAACTGGCTTGGCGGAGAACTGGACTGTGTATCAGCTTGGTTCAGTCAACTATGAACTTGTTATCGTGTTTACATACAGGAGAAATGCATTTGGACAAAGACATGGAAGAAGTAGCGGAAATCAAGGCAAGCCCTGATTACAATCATGAACACCGAGGGTTTCACCATCTATGGGTGTCCCTTTTAATTTCGAATCTGAGGGAACTTCCGCCATGATATCCCAAATACAGATCGATCCTTGTCTCACGACACTGGGAATTCTTGGAGGATCCGAGGATCGGAGAAACCCGTCATGAGATATGTTTTTTTCTTTCGCGACCTGAAACCATGGTAAACAACGGTGTTTCATTGGCACCTCGGGCATGAAGGAGTCTATGAAGGTCATGATTCTCGTGTGCACGGTGCTCATCTGATGGAGCCTTGTAGCAAATGAAACTTGATTTGCGATTTGATCTCATGAAATGAATCAAAAACTCAGAATTTGATGTCAAGTGGAGACGCAATGATATGACATAAATATGAAGATACCATTTAATCACATATGACATGCGTCTTTATGTGGATCATCCATGGGCATTAGCGGCAAATTCCAGAAATGTCCAACAAAACATGGCATTAGTTCACCATCAAAGGTCTCAATCCTTAAGCAATGAATTGAGTAGAATGGACAATCCACAACTTAAACGAATAACATCGAAACACCATGACGTGAAATGAAACACACAGTCACACAATGGCAAACAAATCCGAATTATAAAGAAAACAACACAAAACAATACAAAAGGACACCATAGGATGTCTCCCCAATGACTCCGCACTCCAACCACCCAACGAATCAGCTGTGAAGTAAAAGTCCCAAGTCGGCATGGGATGCGATTCATTGTAACTGCAGTGGTGAAATTACTACACGATTCAATTTGAACCAATCAGAAAAAGCAGATTCAGAAATTAAACTATACTCTTAGTGATTGTAGTGAAAATATGTGAAAATTACAAATTCCTACAGGTATCTCACAAAAAACACACAAATTCAGCGGCCTTTGGAGTTCAATCTGACAAATTGCCTGCTCTTCCTGGCCAACATGACCAATTTCAAAGGGAAACTGACAGGGTTGAAGGCAAAATCCTATAGAGTCCTAAAATTGTCGCCCTGGGAAGATTTCAATCAATGACTCTGGCAAATCACCTTGATAGCAATGAGGTGGCATTACAGAAATATGAGGGTGGCATCAAGGGATGACTTATTCAACCATGCAAAAAAAACACGGATGTCAAGCGAAATATTTGGTTCAGTAGGGTTTGCGAGGGCTTCAACTCGGCTGGAAAACCTTCCCTTTTTCTGTCGCCCCCCGAGGCCCGCCCCAAAAAAACTACCAACAACCAGTGATCTGTGTCCCATTCCCCTGGCATTCTTCTGGGTTTCCGCCAAAGGTCTGGTGGCAAAAAAACGCAAGCATTTCATTGGTTTCAAGCTTGAGCGCTTTGAATTGAGGACGTCTATCTAAAGAACTTTCAAAACCATTGGACACAAACATTATTGCTAGAAGATCCCATTAAATACTTAATCTTTCCAAAGAATCAATGCGCGTGCATTACCCTAATCGATGTTGATTGCATGCATGTACAGTAGGTTCCTGTAGGTAAAGTGAAGCGAAACGATTGACGGATTCCATTGGGAAGAAGGCACCTGTTGGAAAAGTTGAGGTTGTCACCTCAAATAGAAAACATAAATAATACAAATAAGCTGTATATACGAGTACATACCATATGTTTATTGTCTACATATAACCCACGTGGTACTGTCCTGTATATACAATATCTAATATCTATACAAACTGTCTCTATCCTGTACATAAACAATAAATATGATTATCCAATCAAAATCCAATCACATTGACCTCAGAGTAAAATGCTAACTTCTAACGGGCTCCCAGCCTCGCTATACCAAAGATCTAACGCTTCTGATCCACTGCCAGGAGCGTATTGGAAATGATTGCACTCCTGAAAGAACATGAAACAAATTGGGAGTCAACAGGGCATCTACTGGAGCTTCAGTCAGCCTTGAGCCAAAAGTCCGAACTTTGATTGGAAAGTAGTGCGAGTTCCAAAGAAAAACATGAGGATTTTCGAGCAGGTTGAGGATTGAACAAAGACACAGAGTATCACACGGTTGGACAAGCACTGGGTTTCCTAGTGAACAACAGCTATCCAAATCAAAACCAACCCTCAAACCCATCCCGTCCTGTTCTCCAACGGCCTCCACTTTTCGAAACAAACCTGTGCCGCATACGAAAACAACACCTGTACAAATGTATAATTGATGCAGTGTACAGAGTCGCATAAACGTACATACCATATCATATTATCTTGTATCTGAATCAGTCAATATATGATATGTAGAGATTCTACGAGGATTGCATGCTTTCAAAGCCCCGCTTGGCTTCAGGGCATCTGCTGACAACACAAACCCATCTGTAATATGCATATATCTATCCAACTCTTGCGCATAGAAGTACCTGTGAGGATACTATGTTTTTTGAAGTAAAACATTGGCCCCAACATGCTTGTCAGAAAGTATTTGGATCGGATCAATCAACAAACAAATGGAGAAATACCATGACTTGTCCAAAGGAAGTACTTCAGCGTTGCAACGCTATATCACCATCCTCCCACCAAATTAATCACCGACAAGTGGGCCAAGCTTTTGGTTTTCTGGCTGACCTCAGCCTCTAACAATCAGTACCACCGTGGACCGTCAATGGCTAAAATTGTGCACGAGCTGGGAGGTCAAGGTAGGAACATGTTTGAAAAAAAATGGGAACAACGCCTGCCAACTGCACTTAGTGACCTTTGGATTGGACTGACATCTACACCAGAAACCAGCAACCATTCATTTTGCGTGGCCTGTACCAAGAAATGGCGTCTGCTCTTCAGCAACACCGTTGCGCAAGTTGAGCTTTAGACACTTGGCAGCTTGTTGCGGTTTCCTGAAACACAATTTCATGGCTGGGATCCCACAAACAATGAAGATTTTTGTTACAAATCTTCTTCTTGATTTCAAACCTGAAAAGTTTAAAGCTCACATTCTTGACAGAAACGCCTACTTCTGCAGATATCTGGGACCATTCCAGTATGGAAAGCTGTTTGCACAAGTTCAAAAATGTTGATTTCATCGTTGCTCAAGCAGTAATTCAGCATCATTTCATGACTCATCCTCTTGTTCAAAATCTCTACTCATTTCAAAGGTCTCTATACTTCCACCAAAGAAATCTGCGCACAATGGGCTCCCTTCACATCCACCAACATCACTGCCACCAAGCTTCTCAACCTTCACAGCCACTGCTTTCCCCACATCCATGGCCACCGTGATACGCACGCCCGAGTGGTCGGTGACAGACACACGCAGGCGTCCATGACGGCCGTCCAGAGCTAGGTTGCCACTGACGTCGTGTTTGCCGTCGAAGCTGGTCCTGGGCGATTCCGCGCATGAGGCCAATGAGGGTTGCGGGTGGGTATTGTGGGCCAAGGGAGAGGGAATATTGGAGGAGGAATGATATATCTGGTTGAATGAGGGATCCTAACCCTTGCTACAAAGTCACTACGCATAATTACTCTAGCTGTAGCTCTATTACCATCACATCTGGTCACATCCATGTGACATCCCTACATCTCCAAAACCTGCCTTAAAAAAACAAAACAGAACACACAAACAATGTCCTTCTAAACTTTACCACTTAAAACGTTTTCAAAACGTGCTTCACCTTTTATCCAATCCAAGGCGCACGAAGTTGAAGGTCACAGCATCCAGTGTTCCAAGGTTTGGAGGTAAAGGGACCTTAACGACGATGGCCAAATCTCCCGTCAAGCCCAAAAGCTCTCGAACCGAGAAATCGGTTGAGAGCTCCCTCAAGGAATATAACGCATCCTGGAGGCGAATCTCATTGTTTTTGGATTCATGATCACTTATGTTTTGTTTGGCATCGATCATACATTCTATATATGAATATGTGTGTAGTATAAATAAGTATTCTATGTATTGTATATATACTTTATACATATAGATACACATAGTTATGATATATACAGTACATATGTATGTACATAGTGCACCGTGGCGCTAAAGACTTCAAGGAAGAAATGACACCTTCGAACAAGACCATGCAAACCTCCTGCAATACCTGCAAACATATGAACAACTTTGGGATTCTGCTCATGGCCGCAACCAACAAATTCTGAACAGGTGAATCAAAGACCCGTCTGTAAACAAACTTATGCCAACCATGGACTTAACAAACCAATCACGCAATACCGCACAATCTCTTCTTAACCCTCCTACCTGTATACTAGCATGATATATATGCACATAAACGTAAATAGTAGCCAGTTTTGTCTATTATTCTCTTGCTTTTTGCCAGCCGCCCACCACAAACGCCGCAGCGTGAAAAAAGATCGTCCTCTAATTGGATGGATTTTTGATGCATCGAACGGATATCCAAAGAAGCAAAACGACTAACGCCATCACCCGAGGTGCAATGCCACTCCTCGGTGGCACAATGGATCAAACTTACACAAATTTACCATGGGTCATCTCCTCTCCCTGAAAGGTTGAGAAAAAATCCATTCAAATGGTCATACCAAATAGTGAAAATTCTGATGGGTACAACTACGGTGGAAGTACAACAGGTAAATCATCATGTCTAATTGTTTTGCTGCTTTTACTCCTCGTTTTCAGAAGCTTAGATCATCAATCTAGTGAACTTAGCCAACATAGCGTCCAAGGTGCTGAACATCTTTCCCCGAGATTTTCTCAAAACACTCATGCCTTATGCTATTTGTCCCCCTTTATACCCTGTTACACACTCTAATCCCCCCAACAAGTTCAGCTCTTGCCAGGTGTTCTTCTGCAAATGCCTCAGGAGCTTGCTATACAAATACATCTGCAGCTGAGGTGCATTTTTGGGCTGCACGTGTACTGGTATATCTTCTCCAGTTCTCCATTTTTTGACGTGAGTTGATCGTAAGACCTTGCCATTATGATGAATCTCTGACCTGCCGGCCGATGGTTCAAGGATTCCGAAGGAGGCGGATCTGGAGGAAACCTGCTTACCCGCCAGGGAAACGGATCCAAGGGAGCATCTCTTCAGTACTTGGCATTGTATTTGAGTTCCAATTTGGGGGCTAAAGCACCTACTGGAGAGGTTGGATCATAGCTTTGAAACATGAGATATTAACGAAAAGACTAATATGCAGGTCACATAGTTTCCAAACTAACTCAAATTACAAGATTCCCCTACCACAAAGCACGGAAAGAAACGAAATGATTTACTCTTATTGTTTCATTTCATCATTTTCCAGCTGTACTTTGCTTACTTTGTGGTTGTCTCATGAGTTTGTGACTCCCCTTGCACCCTCCCCTGACCAAAAGTACAATGAGGTTTGCATGCCCCTAGTGGTTGATTCTGTGGGATGCTCGGCGCATGGCAACCCTCAAAATACATCTGTATATGATATAAAAGTGTAAGTTTCATGGAAGGTCCCTGGGACCCGCAGCCCTTGGAGAGGGTGAAGGCCATTACTACAGTAAATCAACGATATGGGTATGTCAAGATCTCCTAAAAGTCATGAAAAGAAGCTACAAGGTGAAATATATATATATATACACAGTAAAATACATATATATATATATAAATTATATATTATATATGTATGTTTTCCATACATGCCGGCACCTCAGAAAGGCATCAGGGTTGTCAGATTCCATGTCAACCCAAAGATGTAGCCAGCGTCCGCGAGCTAACGGAGCAGTAAAAATGCCACAGTCCTGGCAGTCGCGATCTGTGAATTCTTTGACACCAAAAGGAACAGTGAGAAGAATCCAAAAGGATGACTTCAAATCAAACAGCTCTAGGCCTCTAAGTCTTGATTTATGCATAGATGATCATAGTTGTGGCAAAGATGAATTCGATATACATATACAATCATAAGTTTCCGGGCACTGGAATTTATAACTCCAAGAAATTCCAGCCATGCTTGGAGTCGGCTTTAGCCTGAAGAAACAACTGGTTGGTTATCAACTCCACCAATGCTGATGTGCAACGATGCACGTACACATTCAATATCATTCAATTAGTTGGCTAACCTAATTAGTGGGCTGATGGCCAAACATTAGTCTGATACCGGAACTTACAACATGGTAATAGTATAGACTATACATGCATGTATAAAAAACAACTCGCCACCATGAAATCAGGACATGTCAAAAAGCTCCCATTGGGGTGAAGTCGTGTGAGGTTGCGATGAAAGTCACCCAAAATCATGACTGTTGTGCATTTTCGCATGCAAACTCTCTCGCTTCCCTCCTTTGAGACCGGGTCCTCCCCATCCACATCACTAATGGACAAGAATTCCAAGGGATGTTTCGCAGAAACTTCCAGTTCCTCTTTGGGTTCATCTGTCAGAGTTGGATATGTAAATCGTTGACACCTCGGCCAAAAGTTCATGATCCAATGGCCCCTTTGATGCTGTTGATTGATGTTGGTTCCTGTTGATTCATATAAATCGAGGTTCTTGTTCTTGTTTTTGTTGACACTAGAAGGTTTGACCATCTGTCTTGGTTCAAATCCAGCACGAACGAGTGCTGGCTGCTCTGGCGATTCGTTTTGAGGAGATCGAGTGATGGTGAATATTTTGGCAACCATGACCTATACAGCATTTTGATTCCTAAACTTCTAAACCTGAATTGAGAGAAGAACTTCGACCTGGAGTCAGGAGGATTCGCCCAATAAACAAGTAAACGACCATTTGGACCCATTTGGGGTGAGGTCAGCCCAAAGAAGCGTGTCATGAATTTAGAGACACACAAAACAAAAACGTACCTGACTTCAAACAAACAAGGCACTCCTGTTCAGCCTCCTCATCAAGCACCACGTTTGCGTAGATGGCCGGATCATCAACAGAGTGAACCAAAAGGTCCTAAATGCTGGGCTCTGCCACCTTCTTCAGACTAAACATCGTTCTTTACTAATATTTGCATTAACAATCATTGGCATATCTAATTGCAGTAGCTTTAAATACATATATAATTCCTGTCTCTGTCTCATCATTCCTAAATCCTGCGGGGTGTCCAAACTTGAAACAACAAACAGTTTCTTGGAGAAAGAACTGTGCCGTGTCCAAAACCCTTGTTCCATTCCATCGATACCGGTTGGCAAGTGACAGCATCCTCAAAATTGGCATGTTATTATCCTTACCAAAAACTTCAACAAACCTTATGTTTTTGCAAGTCTTAACCTCCTGTCAGAACATCCTGCCAAAGCAAATACAACAAAAAAAACAAAACACCACTGCAATTACTGCTCGAGCCATGACAAGTCTCAATATGCAAGTCTCCCACCTTGGTATTTTTGGCATTTCCATTGAGTCGGAAAGCTCGCTTTTCCATGTTGATCCACATGGTGCCTGGACTCAAGACTCGAAGGCTAATGATCTGATGGCTGGATGTGTTGCTGCCTGGGTGAACCAATATATATATATATTATATATATATATATATTATATATATATATATTATATATATACACACATATATCATATTTACTGTACATATACACACATATACTGTACAATACTGTATATATATACATATACGTACTGACAGTCATCACTCTCACAAAAACTAATACTGGAACCAAATAAAATCAGCATAGGCAATGGAAAGGTCAATTCATTATATTCACCATAGTTTCTTACCACATTTACATATGCTCACAAGCTTAATAAGATTATTCAAGATCCGATGAAAATATCAGAACGTTGCTCCTTTGAAGGTCATATTCAGTTCGGTAAATCCAATGAGTCTGAAAGCTGAATTTGTAAATTACAGGCCTCAGTTCCTGAAATAGTCACCCAAAAACATCGTGAATTCGTTCAGCTTTGCTCGAACATCATGAAACCATATTCTGTGTAAAATACTCAAACAGCACAAAAGAAACGACGACCACAACAACAACAACAACAACAACAACAACAACAACAGTCTGACTGCCCCCCACCTTCACTACGACTCACGTGGCCCGGATGACTTGCTGCAACTGCAGTATAGTCGTAGGCGATGTGGTGCCACTGCTCAATCCGCCTTGGACAGGGTAGGTTGAGACAAAATGATTCTTTGATGCAAGGAGCTGGATTCAACCATTTCATCAAGTTTTCATTAAAAGAGCTGCAAATGCGCTCAGATCTATCGATTTGTGATCCAACCTGGAATGGCTGCTTGCTGTAATTAGCAACGTAGAAAAGAACGGATGGCGATCCCCTCCGGAAAGCCTGGTTCGAGAAATTACATTGAAAGACAACAATGTAACAATGTGGAAACTTTCACTTTGAGAGGAAAAGTGCATTGAAACTTGAAATTATACATGAAACATTGAAGCGTATTGAAACTATCATTTCCGCACCAACTGCAACAAGCCCCCCCTAATAACCTAACAACATGTCAAATCTATCATGGAGGCTTGCTGTGGAAGGTCCCAAAACACTAGACTTCTTCATGTTTCTTCTTGAGCTGACTCCCCTTTTCAATCTTTCGGACTATATTATATGTGTGAACAGCCTTTCTTCTTAAACAGTTTCGGTAAGACCATGGACAAAAACCCATCCGAACACCATAACTTCAACTTGCAGCAAAAACCAAGACGCGGAGGCTCGGGATCTTCCAACATCACCGCAATGTCTCCAGGCAGCAAAACACTTTGAAGCAAAAGTACTGGCAATGTCCAGTCCTCAAACAACTTTGAAAGTGCTTCTTTACCTCGAATTGAGAATACTTTCGACAACACATACTCATACCACTGATAAAAATTGTCAGCATTTGGCATTTCAAATGCATTTCAATATCTTTCGAGAAAGGGTGTGAAATCAGTTACCAGGAAGCAAAAATGTTTCTTGTATTTTGGGTGGTTCCTCCAAGCTTCCTAGTTTTACATTGTACATGAGTGCTTGGAAGATGAGTTCGGTCTCCAACATGGTCATGTTCCACTTCCGTGATTGTTAGGAAAAAAAATGTCTTGTCGAAATGAAACAACAAGATACTTAGACATTCAAAGGAACCGGCCCAACTCGGTGTTCAACCCCCCGGGTGGTGTTTTTTGATCAAACACCCAGTCCTGCACAGGATCTCGACTGGATAACATCAAGAGAAGGTCATTCAATGCAGAGGATCTTTGATGGGGCGGCTTGAGGTCAATCTCACCCACAACGTCCTGGTACTCCTGCCACCCATGGCATGCTGCGGATCCAACAAAGCAATCATCTGCACAACACTTGACATTTCTTTAATTTAAACCTTTGAGTAACTGTTCAATTAGGATATTCACTGGGTATTCATTGCGAGCCCCTGGTGGGAAACCTTTTGACAGTATATGTTTCGACATGTTTTTTTCTTGTTTTTTTGTTGTGGTTGTTTGTTGTTTGTTGTTTGTTGTTGCTGTTATTTTGCTTTGTTTCGCGATGTGTAAGTTGTCTGGTTTTTTGTTTGGGGTTTTCTGAGTTTTCCCAGGGATTTTCATGGAATCATCTATAGACATTTGAAACTATATATGTATATACTGTGTCTATAGAATATGTATACGGTATAATACATAGACATAATTACACATTCTTGTTTCCTCTGTCTCTCTGTTCCAGGTAGAAATCGAAACGTACTTCAACTGAAGAGGGTGCAGAGAAATGCGCAATACAAAGCCAGAGTCAGAGCTCTACTGCGATCAACATGTAGAATGTTTGCAAAAGGTCAACACATATGAATTTGATATTTGACCAACCACAAGCCCCTTGATCAACTTGATCAAAGTGAAACGGTGACAACTTCAGTGGGTCAGTCGGTCCCCTTTTGGACATGATCGAACAGTGCTCAGCCACCATTGTTTTTGTGTAGTTTGCATATGTGATACTGCATGTAATAGGTGTTGTACCTAGTTGTTCGATTCTACTTGCAACTAAATAGCAAAAATAAACATGAAACACTTTGCAAAAAGGATCTTGTGACATTAAATCAAACACTCACATAATTTTTGGACTCTATATAATGTGCGTTATCTGTGTCACAATTTAATGGTACATATGTCTGCACTGTATATATTAATATACATTTTTGGGTGGGGGACCAAACATCTACAGTCCCATCATCCCTCAGCCGCATCCAACAACATCCCACCGACGGAGACAAGCAGGACGGGGATGGAGGATCAAAGATATCCGTGAACTCGGAGGATGGCCTTCAGCTGTCGGCCGATGCATGTTAGTGTCTTGCCTGAAATGACTCCAACCCAACAAAGAATTTGGAGACAATCTTCCAGGCAGGTGATTTTGATCGAACTCATGGTTCAACCGAGAATCAGATGGAAAATATTTGAAAAAATATAAAGTGCTTGCTTCGTCCAAATGGTCATTTTTTGAACCATGATCATTTGTGACTGGTAGGGATGTGGGCATCCGAACTACCCTCAAAAAGGTGTATATGTGTTCTATATGTATATGCAACAAGAAAAGCTTCTGGAGACACTTGAATGGTAGGGATCAATCAACTTTTACTTTTTCAAACTGTGGAACTGAACATTGCCTAGTGTTGATGGACACAAAATCCGGCCAATCAGTTGACATTCAAAATGCGATACTTGTCCATACTTGTCCCATTCATTGCAGTGATGTGAGGGCTTGTCCATCAACAATAGAAAGTCAATACCCCAGCAAAGGCTTGCCAGTCGGGACTTTTCCAAATCTTGATCGGTGCGGGAAATTGGGGACTTGTCGAGCAGCTCTCTAGGACAATCACTCCGATCATTGAAATTTGAAGACATTTTAGATGTGAACATTTTGTTGAACATGAGACACCGTAGCACAACAGACCTTTATGACCTTCATCATATGCTGTCACTTCACAATGACTAATTCAAAGCCTTTGCTGCGTGCTAGTGAATCAAAAGTTTTCCCAAAAAAACAAAAATCGTTGATGTTTGAAAAATCAGACACAGTGGCCAATTGCTTCTGGAAAGCTAGCATGGCATTTGAAACTCGCCTTTCCACTAGGAAATCCACAAATCCCATGTGGACAAAAAACTGGCTCTCCGTTGATAGTCAATTAAAGGGTAAAGCGAAGATATCCCCGACTTTACATGACCTTGTTGCACTGCATCGTAATCAACAATCTGAAAGGTCATTTTGTTTTACAAAAATCCACCAGAAGAAAACACACACTTCAATTCTTGAGGTCTTTTGCTCTCCCTAAATGCTTCAGCGAACGGACGGAAATGTGTTGTCACCCAAGCAAATGAAACGGTAAATGGCTTATACAACTTAATCAATGTGCTTGAAACCACCTATATGCCGCATGACTTTCAGTGTGTTAGGTACATGTTAGAAGGTTGAGCAACCCCTTGGCACACTGAAGCTTTTCCATTCAACAAATGCCAATCCAAGCAACTGATTATTGGCTACCTCTCGTTCAATGAAGTCCACTCTCTTCACCACGCGTTTTCCTTGTCGTAGAGTTACGCCCATCGGTTTACTGGAGTCACGTTTGGTGACAATGCCCAGGCGATATCTGTCCTCACATCGGTGCCATGAAAATGATTGCCCTCCACAATCCAGTCGGGAGAAATGTAAGTCGGAAATGACAACTTTCAGAACGACAGGACAAATTGCAAGGGAAAAAGAATGTGGGTGGGACAGGTTGAGCGTGGATATGGGCAGGGGCTCACTTGCGCCTACACTTTTGACTCACTTGTACCTACAGGTGTTTGTCTCACTTGTACCTACAAAATCTAAAATTTGGGCTCAGTTATACCTACAATGGTGGGGTGGGGTGGGGTGGGGTGGGGATGATAACGTACAGGTCAGGAGCAAGACAGACTCGTAGAGGTCAGGAGCAAGACAGACTTGAGGATACTTAAGACAAAAGTGATCTGCTGAAGATGTCACAGTGGTACGGTGGTGCTACGAAACACTCAAACGGCCGCGGGCACAACCGAGACAGAAAACGCGGGCACAACTGAGTCAGAGAACGCGGGTACAACCGAGGCGCTTCCCCGTGGATACAGCACAAGTGAAAGATCGTTGCTGGAACCCACCAAGTCATGAAACCTAAAAGTTGTGACTTCCTGTAGTCTCATGTAATTTCCACAGGAAGTTTCCAGCAGCTCCTTCTCATGAAACACCTTCCCACCAAGTTTGGAATCTCTGTTTCCAGCAGCTCCTTCTCATGTCGCTTTTTGAAAAGGGGCCTATTTTTGTTCTTGACAGTTGAGAAGGGCTTTGTTCATAACGCGATGCCCTGCTGTTGGAAGGCTTGATGGCACTTCTTGACGAGAAATACATCCTTCAAATTAATTTCGCTCGCTTCCTTTCTAAGCAAGCGGTATACCCGTGATAGCAAATGGTAGTTTCCTGCCATTGCTTTTTAGTTTAACAAGTGCTGGGTTGGACATTACATCATTTCATCTGGTTCAGGTGAAAATGCGTCTAACTTGAGTTTCCTTGACAGAACCTTCATCATGTTCATACATCATCTTCTGCAGCTTCATCATCTTGGTGATTAGGTTTTCATGTTCGTCATGAGCCATGATCATTGTGATCATCATACGCATCATGTTTGTCAATGTTTAGTGAGTTTAATGTTTATCTCCATGGTTTTTGAACGAACTTCTTCTTGTATGTTTACATGTAATTCTATGTCAAGTCCATCCTCACTCTAGCCTCAACGGTTTTATGTCATTACCGTATCATTAAGCACCTACTTTGTAGCATGACTCGTCAATGTTTGAAGCATCGTTTCGAACCAAACTTGAGAAGTTCCTCCTAGTTGGTGGAAAAATCTCGGGATGTTCCCCCGCCCAGCACCACTTGAAGGTTTACATGGGATCCTCTACCAAAAAAGGAGCCTAAGATACGCCAAGATATACTACAATGACCAACCACTGTCTGTTAACATATAGTTTTTCTTCACACTCCAAAAGCACTCCCGCTGGAGCATCCAACATGCTATCCCAAGTCTCCGTCCAAGGTAAGAGGTGCGTGTCCTCCATCGAAGAAACAGTGACATAACCGGTCCAGTGAATTCAAGGACAACATGCTGAGAACAGGTATACAAACTGGTCAATTCTGGGTACTGACAAGGTACCTGGATGCAAATGTTCCCAAAATATTGGTACTTGTTCAATCACCTAAACTTTTGGTTCGTTGGCTATAGTAGCCTACAGTTTTACCGATCGACAAAAACGTCGCTCGCAATTTCTCCAAACACTGACCCACCTCACACAAGCTAGCTAACTCATCGTGATGTTCCAATCAGCAGTGCAGAAACACCTTTCTATTATCACCTACTGAACAAAACACCCAGAGACAGTAAAGAAAAACAAAAATCAATCGTCATTTCAATCAAGTACCTTTTGTCAGGCGTCAGAGTCCCGCTTATACAGGGAACTCTTTCTGTTCAACATGTCTGTGACTGGACACGACTGGAATGACACAGCCTTCGGCATATCCCCGGGCACCTTCCCTGTCTCCCAATCTGCTTCCGTTTCATGTACCACCTTCTGTATCTTTTCTTGTCGCACTCCTCAAGTTGGGTATACATCCACTGTGCCAAGACTCTGGGTTTATGGATCCAAATTATAGGGCCATAAATCTAGTGAGGGTTCATTTTCAAGGAGCCTGGAGATTCCAATGGATGTAGAATATATTACGACATAATAATATAATGCATAATGTATCAATCATACACAATATTGTATATTTAGTGTATGTACAAGTTTTACATTACAGTATATTCTATGTTTGTTGTAAATACATCATATACAGCACTGCACATCACAAATATGTTACATTTATAGAACTACTCTAATTTGTCGATATGGATGCATCTTTTGTCCCACAGAGTGACTGTTTCACCAACATGATGGAATGTCAAGCTATCTAATGTAGAACCCTCGATGCTAGAAGACTAACTTGAGCTTGAAGTTCAGAGCATCAGGAGTGACCTAATCACTTTTTACAGTACTCCGAAGAATGTATGTACATATATATATATATGAAAATATATAGACACATCATTTCATCATATTCGTCACAGGTTTATATACATATTCTAAAACATGCCAGTCATTAGTCATCGGTTCCCACTGGCTCACCAGTTCCAAAGATGGCTGTTGCGTTGAAGAAGCGAAGAGAACATGTCACCCAACTTCTATTGAATATGCACTGGTTGATGGTTTACTATGCTAGGAATCGCCTACAAAATGGATCATCACTTGGGATTGGCCTGAAACAGAAAGCCACCAACCTTAACCACGAACCAACTACTTGTTGAGTCTACTCACATGCACCTGTACTGTTGATGCACGTTGGTGCACAAATCCGCACAACCAATTGATCTGGAAGATATCTCAAACAACTTGACCAGTGTTTATATGTTTAATCCTGCTGGTTTCTTTTGTCTATCAATGGCATCAGTCGCGCACAGGTTACAGCCCTCCTTATGACACCTGATCTGAGGCTCTTAAAGTTTTGAGTCGTTTTTGCTCTGCTTCATCTGTGCCAGGTGGAAACGGATACTTTAAACACTGATCCTGGGCCAATGGGAAAGGTATCCTGATTCAAGTGTGGAACATGTGGCAAGGTTGCTGTGTATTGTATGCTGAAAAATCTGTTTCAACAGAAAGTAACCGGAAGAATTATTGGAAGCAAACACATCTGCAACTGAAACTCAGGGAGTCAAATTGAGAAGTTGGATCAACAAATATCAACAAAGATGTTGACTAGTCAGGATACAACATACCTTTTCTCAGGCATCCCCAGAAACAGCAAACCTATGCCATCCGTATTGGCATGAAAGCGTATATCTCTAGCTGAAAAATATGGCCATTTTCACTGGCAATGGAGCTTCAGGTTGGTTCAGTTTATCACATCTGGGGATGTCTTCAGGTTGACCCTCTATGGGAGTCCGCAATGCCTGGAATCAGAACTTGCGAATCCAAAAAATTGACCAAAAAACACCAAGGAAAAGGTCACATATTCCTATCTTGCACTTCAAAGTCAAACGGCTCCAACATTCCAAGTTGAGGTTTCTCTGCTTCAACCTCCTCCAACTTCTAATAATAATTTGTTTACATTTAAAATTTATAGGGTTCCAATGAAGTCATAAAACCTATAGCCTTTTTGTTGTGGTTTATTGATGAATTGCCGCCATGGAATATGCGTATTCCGTATTTCTTGTGTTTGAATATAATTATATATGTATATATACGAGTATATACTGACATAAATACATTATGTAAAGAATTTTTAACATGTTATGCCATAAATCTGTGACATGGCTGGCTACTTGGGGAGTGATATATTCACGGAGATATTAAAAGAACAGGCTTCCACTGAAGCCGCTGCCAAGGACAGGGCTTCATGGTGTCCTCATGATGGGCCACATCCTACGCAACCTTGGATGTATTATGAAACCCGTTGATACCCTGGAAATCATAAAATAGACTACGTGCTACCTCGCTGGTGCCTAATCTTAGCCATATCAAGGATGAACTAATGAACCCACTCCTTCTTCCTAAACAACAATTGATTCAAATGTTGCTGCTTTTGTTCCACCTCTTTTTGCTCCAGATTTTGTGTCCCGCCCGAGGCTCCCGATGCAGTTTTTCCAACTCGATGCGAACATACATGGTTTTGATGGCAGAGTCCAAAACGATGGTAATCTTGCCTCGAAAAGCGAGAAAGTGAAGTTTGAAGTCCAAAAGAAGAGTGAATTGCTGGGAAGCCTCAAGATTTCCAAAAGGTGAATCTTTGGTGATTGGATTCAAAAGAGATTTCATCTGGAAAATGTGGCTATACTTTTGGCTGGCACGTGCCTAGTTGTCGGGGCAAGGGCAAACGTCAGTTTAGTTCAAATGAATATCATATCAAAATATATCTACATAATTCATATCTAAATCATGAAATCATCAACTGGACACGTGCCAACAATGTAGCAAGGAAATCATTTGAAGAGCCTCGTGTTTGTTATGATATTCCTATATCCCTATCCGTTGGGTTTTCAGCAAACAGCCAAGTCATATCTCAAATTCATGCTAAAGTGATTTGATTACGCACCCAATTCGAACAGCAGAAGTCACTGACCTGCCATTCATCCACCATTGGCCACATAGTTCTTTTTGTCGGACCAAGATGCCTTTCCCAAACTTGGGAGATTGCGCGACCCCTTGCAAAGTGATTTTGGGATCGTTCTCGTAGTTTATCCAAAGATCACCTTCACCACTTCTTGGCATCGTAGTCCGATGCAGGGAGTACTCATACCCAAGGTGCCAATAAGGCTCCTGGCTGTGAATGGTTCTCTTGAGTTAAGATTCTTTGCAAAGGAAAAAACAAGTGGTCTTGTACTAGTACTACGACTGTCATTTACACCTTCTTAACTTAGTTATGATTGAGAGGGAAGCCACGGGACTGAAAAACTCAACGGGATAACAAAGGTCACCAATGTTTCTTACATCTACATTTCTTGCACAAGTCTCTTCAACTTGGTATAATGCACTGTGCCATCTGTTTGTTTATCTAATCATACTGGGAGGAACTAAATGTTATTAGCAAAAGCATTATTTGTTTTATTCATTGAAACTCAACAAGGCACACCCTTAGCAATGTGCTCATCCATATGGCAAAACTCCACACTCCTTGGCCATCTCCGCTAAGGTGTCTGCTTGAACATCCTCCTTTGCAGCAGCAGTCTGAGACTTTACAGGAACCTATGACCTAGTCTCCAAAACCATGTTTCATTATGCACCCACTCAACCAAAAAAAGGTAGACTTCGATTTGGGATGGTCTTGGGGTGAAGTCCAATAAGAGTAGATCTTTTCATGTGGAACTTTATCGTGAAGGCTGCATTAGCATGTCTCCGTTTGCCACCTTGGTCAATGGAGGGCAGGTTCCAATGCTGCCCAGTGGCAGCTCTGGCCCAAACGGTAAACAAAAAGGAAATGCGCAGGAAATATAGGAACGCAATCTGCGCCACACGTACCATGGCTAGAGCAGTGTCTCGTAGCCGTCGCATCAGCAAGCAATATTTCAGAGAAATGTGTCTTGCTTTTCTAATCTTGAGTGTGACGACTGGAATGGAACTGCAGTGGTAATGTCTATGTATTCATCCAATGCAGTAGTCTATAGCAACATATATATAGAAGCCCGAAAACTTCAAATGCAACATGCACAATGCACATAAATGCACACGCTTTGGGTTGATCTCTCTCAATTCAGACTGACCAAGCAATGAACTGGAATCAAATCCACACTGCACTTATCTTCCTGCTCTTTTGTGTGCTACATGTTCATCCTGAAAAACTTTGAACAAATGTGATAACAAACTGCACTCGTCTGAGCATCTTCAAATACTACTAAGCCTCAATTCATGCCGACATCGTTCAACATGCACACCATTGTTTCTTTCACCACATGTTGGTCGACTCGTTCCGGTTTCCACAAGAACACACATGCACCATGGTCTCGAGTCCAGAAACAAGCATGTAGTCATCCTATACTTTGTTGGGATTCCTGAATTATACACCAGCCATTGCCCGGCCATCTTTAGACTCACTGTCTTTTCAGGAAGCTTCAAATCTATACTATCTCTACTCTGGGCACCCACTAGGTTGCGCTGGGCCCCTCAAGGAATTCATCTTCAACCCCAGTTCTTGGTGTTTTACCGTCGGTTTCGAAGAGGGTGTACTATTGATATTCCTATCATGGGTATCCCAACTACCCCCCAAAGCTACCCTCTCACCAGGAACAAGGGTTTGACAAGGGGCTATCAACTATTAAGCATCATTTTCACCTATGAATGATTTGACACATACAAATACCCATCGAATTTTCCTATTTATATATAGTACTGCAAATGGAATGAATCCCGTAGCACCTGGGATGCATGAAGCCCTGTAGATAGTTGGATCAACTACCTAGTCGCTACTACAGGAATTCTTCCATATTACAGTATGGTACTACTAGTATTAGTGCTGCTAGTATCTGCCTTGGTAGTACTAGAACTCGCAGTAGTAGTAGTAGTAGTAGCAGTAGCAGTAGCAATAGCAGAAAGAGTAGCAGTAGAAGCAGTACTGCTACTGATCATATAGAAATAGCACTAGTACTACCATTACTATTGGCATCCACCCCCACTGCACTGGCAGTCGGTGGGCCTTACAATTGGGCGGGGCGGGGGGGACCATAGAAATGTTAGCCCCTTGCCTATGTATACAACTACACTTACATTTACAGTATGATATGCGTACGTATATATGTACATATAGAAATTGACTGTATCATTGTTTCCAATATTGCAGTACATATTGTGAAGTGCTGACTCTTGACCCATCACCACTCTATGAAAGGTATATATAATCCCATTGAACGCTGAGAACATCACTCAACATCACACAACCCAGAATTATCTTGATCGTTGTTCATGTTCCAGCTGATATGAGTCCCCCCCATTTTCAAAAAGTTCAACTATGCAACAACTTCAATTCCATTGAACAGATATTATAGATATTGAACAGTATAATCAGTACAAAGATCTGGATGATATGCCCCAAAATTACGGGCCGCAAAACCTAGTGATGCCCAATGCCCGTTTTTGAATATCCCCAAACATCACAGTGTTGATCAGTGTTGGGATGAATCTGCCCTTCCTTTCTAGATCGTTACAGTAACTTGGGTCAACATCCCTATCGACACAGCCTTGCCCTTGAGATGCCAACTCTGCAAATGACGGTGGGTCTTGAAATCTCCGCAAATACTTCTCGAAAAAGTCTTCCTCACAAAACGTCAAACAAAGCGTCCCAATGCTACGAATAAAAGCTGAATGTGGTAGAAGTATGAATTTTAAATGCCACAGAAAAGCATCTTGGGATACACGGGGGAGACAAATATCGATGCCTCTCTGGTGATTATAAGGACACAAGCTCTCATCCCGATCATCCGCCTTTGGCATTTCACCACCGTCATCATCATCATCATCATCATCATCATCATCATCATCATCATCAGTACAGTATACCCTTCTTCCGTACCACAAGACCCATGCCTCACTGGGCTCCCTTGGAGGCTCATGCTCACTGGGAGGGCGATCGCTGAATCGCACAACAGCCATGGTTGTTTTTTAGCCTCAGGCAATTTGCCACGATTATGATAGGGTGTTTTCAGCCTCTCACTTTTCCAAAAATGACAAAGATCAATGAAGATCCTGTGTCAAGACTCTGTGGGGTCTGGTGCTGCATACATGAGGTTGTCGGGTGTTCAAGATCTAATCTAACCTGGAAACAGATTGCCCCATGATACTTGTGAAGATGTCTTCATAGAAAAATGCTTCTTCATAGAGAATAGAGAGACTACTCACTCGATTTGTAGACCCCTTTGAGTTGACATATCCATCTTGTTCCATACTCTTTGCTTGCTTCCGGTAGCCCCTCCTTTAACGGAACTGAGAATTCCAGCTCAAGACAGTATGCGCACACGCTCACACAGTGGCCGTTCAGAACGCAGGCGCTGTGACTATATGAGCCAAACCACGGATGTATTAACATGACTTGCATTCACACCCCCGAGGCCTGAAGACTTGGATTCCCATCACTTGGCAAAGACCAGGGTTTGGGTTTTAGGAGTTCAATATCAAAGGTCGAAACTCTCTGTAGTTCTACTGTAGCTTCCCAACCTCATTCTTTGTGAGAAAGCAGTGTTTTGTTGGGGTGATGATTCCCGCTTCAACTGGTTCACTGCTCATCCTGTGCACCCCTTGGTTGTGACCCACTCCTGGACTATCTGTTCCCCAGAATCCCTTTTGTTGGTTCAAACCCATTGGATGATATGTGAAGTTGGCAGAGTCTGTGTCTCTCTTCATCTTACCATCTGTCTTTCCAACATTTCACTCTCTAAAATGGGTTGCTTCGAGGCTCACCAAAGTAATCTTAAAGTATTCACAGAGATGTTGCATACCTCCAGCCTCCCGATACCCAAATGTGGATGCCCCAACCAAGGTCCAGTTCAGAATCCGAGTTTGTTGCGAAAGGCACACCAGTTGACCATCCAGCTTCATGGCTTTGTCATGTCTAAACCATGGGCTTTCTTTCTATTAATCTGAAGTGAAAAACTCACCCACCCATAAACATGTGGCCTTACCAATCCGCCTAAACAAGCGACATGACTAAGTGTCTAGAGGAACTCAACAAAAATATACTGTGAACAGTGAATTGTGCAGCTTCTATGTACTTCTTGGTTCAGTTGATATGAGCAAGTTTGACCCGCCTGGGTATTGCTGAAGTGATACCCGGTTCGACGGAAGCACCACCTTCACGCCTTGGCTTCTAGAGGAGGTATCTCCCTTTGGATCCAATCTTGCCATGGTGAAGTCTTGTTGTTGTTCCTCTTTTTTGTCTGTTTGTGCATCCCTTATTCTTGCCTTATTCTGCGTTTATGATTTATATATTCATATACTATACTTGTTGCTTTTTCACATCCAAAAAGCATACCATTGAGTCCCTTAACCTCCAATAATCATCGGGAGACAAAAAGGAAGGGAAGCTTTCAGATCAAACCCTGTACAGCAACTCTCTCTTGCTACACCCCGCAAGTTCAAAACCAGAATTCATGAAGTCACTTCGTGAATTGCGTTTTCTCTTGAGAATAGCCAAACAGATCCTAAGGGCAAGCAACAAAATCTCTGTCACGGCACTGGCTCCCCCACCAGGGCCTTCCGGGACCCCACACGTCACCACCCGAATACGGATGCGGTCACAGTCTGCATGGTCTCGAATGTCCAAGTTATACGTCTGATCCTGGGTATGGTTGCACATGCTGAAGCGTGGTCGCCAAATCACGGAAGCAAATCCACTTTGGACAAGCAAACCGAAAAATGGATCTGGATCTGGAGTAGTGATATGGATAGAAATCTACAATAGAACAACGTACTAATGTATATAATCTTGTGTATATATATATATGTATATACGTATATACAGTACACGATGCCATGTGCAAGAATGCTCGCAATGACAGTATCACATGATTTAGACATTCAGTTGAATGGCATCGCCTGAACTTGCAAAGCACTTTGTAGCCCGAAACCTGTTCAAGGAGTGCCTTTCTTGTCTATCTGGAATTCAACACAGAGTCCAAACCAAACAAGGTGCATAACACTCCTCAAACACTGAAGTTCATGTGTCCCAACATCTTCAATGCTTTGTGCTTTCTGCCAGCAGCATCTTGTACTCCCACTCAAGAACTTCCCTCATGCTTTTTCCTCAAACATCACAACAATACCCTGTATCCTGGTAAAATCTAATGATTGAAAGCACGGGCCTGAATTATAGTTTGCCAAAAACCACAGTACCCCTGAAGCATATCTTCAGTGTCTTGTTATATCATTTGATTGCCACCATTTTCGAATCTGTATGTGGCTATGGCTCAAAATCACAGAGAGTGCCAAAAGTCAATTTGACAGCAAACACTTGGTACCATGGTTGCAGGAGGGTTTTTTGGCAGCATGTCCCGGCCTCTTGGTTGAAGGACTTCACCACAGCAGGCAGTGGTGGTTGTACACCCCCCTTCAGCTATGGCAATGAAAACTCAATTCACCATTTGAAGGTAGTGCTGGGGCTCGACAACTCAACCACACTTATATGGGTAAATATATGTAGTATCAACGAATGTCATACATGTACGTACAATGTCAATACGAATTAAACATACATTGCATACAACTAGGAGTGTGGTGCTTGTCTTGGTGTTAAAGCAGTCTTAAGAGTCTTAAGACTAAGCAGAATGAGAGTTCCAATTTCAAACACAAACATTTGAATTTCAGAAAACCAAATTCATCATTTGGCAATTTGAGTTGTACCGCAATCTACACTTGCATACAGTAATTATGTTTCTTTTCTTAGTGGGAATGGTGATATCTTGGCATAAACCAGTCCCACTGTGGTGGGTTCAACCTGGAAACCCTTCTAACCCATAAACATGACGGAGCAAAAAAGGTGTGGAAATTTTCTCTTGGTCAGTCCACATTATCATATCCTGTATAAATAAATATATATATATATATATTACATATCATATCTGTTTCAGACCAGGCATTTGGAAAGGTCGAGTCTTTATTCTCCTTCAATACCCTCCACCGATTCAGTCACCTGTTTCTCCCGCTGTTCGCTTTTGTAGAAGACCAAGGTGCCACGTGGCCATGCCTAACAGCACCATCGAGCGCAAAGGAGTCCAAACAGTTTGATCCATCACAAAAGGCTTTTGTACAATTTTTCCTACACAGAGTAAGCATGTAAATCATTCACAACCTTACCGACTGATGTAAAGATGATGTATAGATGACCTTATTCCTATCATATGTGCAGTATACGTGTATACATCATCTACTCCGAAAAGAAAAAACGACAAACTATCATTAAAGTGAGTCCTTTTCCTTCCGTCTCTGCAAAGATCCCATTCAGTTGAAAACCAAACGTCCTTCTATCATGTAACTGATCTTCGAAACAGCTTCAACATCCACCAAAAAAATGACATGTCATATCCCTATTCGGCCACCACTGGCCTGATCCACAGTAACCTCTTTGGCTGGACTAATGCGGTAGGGATCCGCATGTGGGCGACAATCCAAATTATAAGTACCTTGGCTCGAAAGGACACAGCAAGGACAACAAACTCAGAGAGGCTCATCAAAATCATGGCCAAATCAGTCATGTGAAGTAATCATAAGTTCGACGTTACAACGCCAATAAAAGTTAATACAGGATTTGGTGAAGTGAACTACGCAAATACGCAAATACATTGTACTTGATTCAAAAATGAAAGGCTCTAAAAATAGTCAGGATCTGAAAGTATGTGGTCATTAAGTTTCCCCACACTTTAAAGACCTTTACAGTACATTGGAGTGTTGCTGGTGACAAACATGTGGTGCACACCAGGAACTATGCAAGTTGGCAACTTGTGATTCAGTTGGTCCTTTTTGTTGGCTTTTGCTGCGACGCAACTTCCAGATCCTTTGCCCTTTCTAAGGGCAAAGGATTCTCAAATTGTCATCTCTGTGTTGCAGCCGGTCTGGATCCAAAACGTCTCTCAAAAAGTACCCAAAACAATCACTACTTGGGGTCATAGTTGGCATCTTCTACTCATGTAGTCCTAAGTGTTTAAACCCTAATCATGCATACCAAGAGGTTCTTCCATGTCCAACGGCCAGGACGGCAACATCAGTGAGTCATCTCTGGCTTCAATGGATTGACAGATTGTTTCCAAAGGCCATCTTTCATGGCTCGGAGGTTGGTCAGACCTGAGCTTGGTCAGTCATGTTCCACGCGGATGGTCGGTCATTTTCCACAGTTTCTGGTACGGCCGTCGAAGCCCTTTGACAAATTGACAAATCATTCAAGTGACCCATGAAAACATGTGATAAGGAATCATTACAACGGCATACACTAAGCAATCATCTTTAATCATGCTGACTTTTTGAACACAAGCCAAGGCCACGAATAGATAGACTATGATACTGTCAAGACCAGCAGGGAAGACTTTCTTGGTTTCTTCATGTGTCCTTTGTTCATGGTTTCTCAATCTGCAATTCGAGACACTGGTGGCCACCTTCTTCCACATCACTGCAGTTTGTTCTGCCAGGCTTGACAAGGCTTCGTTTTCTTCACGCATGCGTTGCTCTTCCTGCGCCATGCATTCCCTCCAATCAGGTGGGGATCGCGGAAACACAGCACCGATATTGGAACATTGACATATACAATATACCAATATAATATATGAGGGTTGTTCTAAATTCTTTCATCTGGAAAACGTCATCTTCGCCAAAAAAAATTCTTTCNCTTTCGCCGAACTTTCGCGAACTCCATGTTTTTCTTTCGCGGTACATGTTGGCCAAGATTTTTAAGAAAAACGTGGATGTGTGATATCCTCAAATTGTTCCAGGCGTCTGATCCCTCGTCACACTTCATTTTGCGGCAGCTGCACTTAAACATTTACGTTCTGCTTTAAGATGTTGGTCCTTGCTCACCTTCATCGGTCAGTTCTAACACAACAAGTCCACAGTTTAGGCCACCTAGCCTTCAAATGAAGGTCGTCTTTCGCCAAGGCTTTAGCAAAACTTTCGCCAAACTTTCGCGAAAAATCCTCAATAGTTTTCACAAAATGATACATATATACATAATAAACACTAAGTACAAATATCTACAATGCAGTTTAGACATGTGTACATGAACTTTCGCCAAAACTTTAGCCAGAAAAAAAAAATACTTTCGCCATTTCAGAAAAAAAACTTTAGCCGAGACTGTTAATTGCATACCCAAAGGCTTACGCAAAGGAAACCCCTTTCATGGACCTTTTGCTCAACTCTCATATACCTTCACCGTATCAACTGGTGCAGGGTGTTGTCCACAACCCGCCATAATGTATTTGATGACTCTGGTTCATTTCTGTTCATGTGTATTCCGGTTTCTCAATTACAATATATTATGTTCCATGACAAAACTTCAACCAGAAACTACCTGTCCCAGGTTGAGAATTCAATTGATGTCATTGAAATTGACCGAAATAAGTGACCCAACAAGAATTCCATTCACATCATCACTATCAGGTTCCACTGGGGGGTTGCAACACTTCTGGGCTCCTCTTGGAGCTGCTGCACGAATGGTTGGCGCTTCTTCTCCTCCTCTGGATCTAGACACTGCTTTAAACGTTCCACCGCAGCGCTGAAGATACGCATCTGACCACGAACACCTGAAAGTTTGGTGCGTCTGAACATACTTCCAAGAATGACCGGTTGGAAACATCAAGCTCACAACATTGATGCATAAGGATGGCAAAAAAGAAACAAGAGCATCGTATGTTTCTGCTCAACGATGATTTCCAGATGCTCAAAGCAAAGCCTGCTCAAGCTGGTGTTGCTTGTGTGTCTTGCTCGCAAGTCTGAAACATTCCTTCTGCTGTAAAACTTCCCCCACCTTGTTGCTGGGTTGGCATTTTCTTCAAAAAGAACATCTAGGCTACAACCAAATGAGGTTCGAACAGCACTTGCAATCAAAAGGAGGTATAACAATAGTAATTCTCAGTGACTGGAGGGTATGCGAGTAGATCCCTGAGTATTTAAACCAAGTATAGAAATCTCCCGTGAGAGTGAGACTCTACCCTATCAAACACCTCAAATCTTGGGCAAACATGCCCACCTGCGAGAAACAGTAACTTACTTAGCCGAAGGACCGGGAAATAAAAGTCAAACGTCATTTTGCCTACACACTAAATAAAAAATATGAATTTCCCCTTAAAGGTTTGCTGAATGAGATTGTTTGCTTCCGAACATTCTGCTTCAAGTTGTGTTTCAGGTTGGGTGTTCTTTTGGGTCATGGCCAATGGCCATGCAACGATTTTCCAGGCCCATGATCAACCAAGACGCTTTGCACTTTCTGGTCTGTAGCCTCAGCTGCAAAAAAAACATGTTTGTGTGTATTTTCTGTGCCAAACCACCAAGAAGAATATGAAAGTCGCAAGTGTTTTAACGCTATCATATGTTATCTAACAATCATTGGGCTGAATTTTAGTTTTTGGTATCATAGAATCATCTGTCCATATGTCCGATAAATAAAGCAAAAACAGGCAGGACGTAGTCGTAGTCACTATCCTTCACTGGCCATCAATGTAACTTCAAGAGTCAATCCACCGGCCCAATGGTTTGGGCCCGAAACTTCAAGGGGTGATTTCCTTCACCAATCGCATTTGTTTCAAGAAGCTTTCCAACTGCTTTAAAAGGAGGCAACCAAAGGTAGCTGTACCTTCTCTTTCTGTGTTGTTGTCAGTCACAACTAAATGCACATATCTATGGGTATATCTAAATCATATA
>DF241234.1:66871-84507 GCA_000507305.1 Breviolum minutum Mf 1.05b.01 | reverse complement strand
ATATTTAATTAAATTAAAATATATTTTTTTTTTAATGCAAAAAAATTCTAAAATATAATATTAGGCAAAAGGAAAAAAAAATAAAATTTTAAACCTATATTTTTTTTTTCTTCAAATTATTTATATTTTTATTTCTTGCATACAAATTTAATTTTTTTAAATATATGTTTTTAATTTATATATTTTATTTATATGTATTTATTTTTATTTTTACTCTATATATTTAATAATATATTATTCAAAACCACATATTTATATATTGTTTTAATGTAATTTTTTTAATAATTATTTTCTTTTAAATAAAATTATATCTTAATATATTTATATTTTGTTTATATTTTTTTAGTTTTTTTTGTAAAGATTTGTTTTTTATTTAAATTAATTTTTTTTTCGATGAATTTTGAAGATGAGCTTCCAGCTCCATAATATGCCGTTCCTTTTGCGGGCCCCCCCGAATAATTGCCCTTTTTCAAAAAATCTAATACAGGACTTTCATTGCCTCGGGCCCCCCCGGCAAAAATCCTTCCCACAGCTGAAGGAGTCGGATATTGCATTTCGGGCTGAAGTGGGGCGTTAGTCTGAGAGACGTTTTTTTTTTGATGTACGATCTCAATATGGCAGTGCAATCCCTGGCAGACCTCCGGCAGGTGCACGGCCGTGGGTATTGAAGGCATTGCAGCAGTGATGCAGTCTCAACAGCTGTGTTCCATGTCTTCTTCTTCTTCATCTGTGTTGGGCTTTCCAGCTGAAGGCGACTCGGGTGTTTCCTCTTCTCGCCCTCCCTGCACCTTTGTCTCCGCTTCTCGGCTCTGCTCTTTCCTGTCGCTGTTGCCGGTCTGGCGTTTTGTTTCGTGTACTTATCTTGCTCTTGCTTGAGGCTCATTAAAGTCACAACTGTACTTACCCATGGGATAGGTGAAGTTAAAAGCCGCCAATTTTTCACTGCCGCAAAACGGTTTTGACTTGCTAGGTGCCACACCTTTCCTATGCTCTTCGTTGCTGTTGTCATCCTTTATGTTTCGCAACACTCTCTTGATACTCTCAGTCCACGGCTAAATTCAATCTACAGCTGTGAAATCTCTGCACATGTTCAAAGCCTCGTGGGGTTTAAAAAACTAAAATGCGCCAATAGCACAGTTTACGCCGGCGAACCTGATCCCTGCACAAAAGCATGTGGGCTTTAGGCCTTTTGCGCGAAGCTTCCGCAGGAAAGAGGTTGAAGCTGCAAACATCGCGTGTGCAAAAGTGTCCCTTCGCTAGAGCGTGATGCACATGTGGCTTCTCGCTACAGCCATCTCTCGTTTCCTGCACAGGTTGGAAAGTATTCTTGAGCCATGCAGTGCATAGAAGAAATACGTGAACAACAGTGATCTACATATAGATATCACTGCCATTTCTGACTTGTCCGGACAGGTGCCATGCCATGTCGGTTTCGAGAATTCTACAAAAACAAGAGTCCACTGTTTGCAAATGTCAACACAACGCCCCAACCGCTTGTGCACAAAAAACACTGTATTTTACACGGTTTTAGGCCCTTTGTGCGCGGCGATCGGCCGAAAAATGTTAAAAGTAGAAACATCAATCTTGCGAAATCGCGCTCTCACTACAGCGTGGTGTAAATTTTGCTTCTCGCTACAGCGTAGTGCACGCGATGAGCATTTTACCACGTAATTTACACACTTTCGTGCTTGTGTTTGATCTTTTTTTTTTAGACTGTTTGTTGCCGTTTTTTGGCTGCTACTTTTCGAAGGCGCCGTTTCCACTGTAAAAAAACAAGGTTTTGTGAACGTCGCAAACGTCGATTTTCAAAATGCGCGTTTCGCTACACTCTCGCGGCATTTTCGCGTTTCGCTACAGTTTCGTGCGAACGAAGAGGACTTTACGCTGTAAATTACGACGTTTTGCGCTCGCCGCAAAAAACGCCAAAATGCGGAAAACAAAAACGTGGAAAATCACGAAATACGCTTGCGTTTTGGCGTTTTAGGGGTGTAAATCTAAAGAGAATTTGATCACGGTTTGACCTCGCGATTTGCGACCCCAAATAGATGGCGTTTAGCTTTTGGACACATTTCCGCCTCGATTGCATGTTGAAAATTTGCAAAAATCGATCGCCGGCCAAAATCGCAAATTTTAACAAAAAAATGCGTCGAGGACACCGCGCGGGCAAAACAAAAAAGGGGAGAAAAAGAAGCAAAAATAAAAGACCAAAAAGGGAGGAACAGCACAAAAAGCGAAAGACCAAAAAGGCAAAAACAAAAAACCAAAAAGGGACGAACAGCACAAAAAGCAAAAGACCAAAAAGGGAAGAACAGCAAAAAAAAGGCAAAAACAAAAGACCAAAAAGGGAAGAACAGCACAAAAAGCAAACGACCAAGAAGACGAGACCAGCACAAAAAACAAAACAACAAAGGCAAGAGCAGCACACGAAGGGCCAAAAAGGCGAAAACAGCAAAGGAAGAACCAAAAAGGCGAAATAGCACGAAGAAAAGACCATAAAGGCGAAAGCACTACACGAAGAAAGGACCACACAGGCGAAAACAGCACACCAAGGAAGACCACAAAGACGAGAACAGCACACCAAGGAAAGAACGAAAAGGCGAAGATAGCACACGAAGGAAGGACCAAAAAAGACGAGAGCCGCACACATGGAGGGAACGACCAAAAAGGCGAGAACACCACAGGAAGAAAGGACCATACAAGTGAACAGCACACGAAGGAAAACTACAAAAGCGAGAGATAAGAAAAGATCGAAAAGGCGAAAAGAGCACACGAGGAAGGACCACAAAGGCAAGAACCGCACACGAAAGAAAACCCAAAAGGGCGCAAAACAGCACACGAAGAAATGACCAAAAAGACGAGAAGAGCACACCAGCAAAAGACCAAAAGAAAGACCGGTCCGACAGAGGTAAATACAGCACACAAAAGAAAGAACTAAAGGTGAAAGCCGCAGCAAAAAGAAACGACTATTTTTTTGTTTGGATGCTGCATGGCACAGCGTTGCTGTTGTCCAGGCGCCCTTCTGTCAGCTACAAATCGTCAACAACAAAAGGAAGGACCAAAAGACCTACATCTCTGCACAGGTGCTACCTTGCGGTTTCACCAAAGCCATCTTTTTCCCTTTGTTGCCTCCTCTGGCATAGAGGTTCTGTATGACATCACCGGAGCCCTCTTGACTGAAGTTCTTTCGCCCTTCTGCGTGGATGGTTTTGCACCTCTTTGTAGTTTTGTTGCTAATCGTTGTTTTCATTGGCCTTTCGCATGTTTTTGTACAATTGTCAAAAATTGACATTTTACCTACTGGTGCTTTTGACTGTAATGTCTCTTCGTCATTGCTCAGCTGACTGAAGGGCGCTCCGCCCGGAACCAATCCAAGCAGCTGCCAGCAAAAAAAAACCCAAAGACCTATATCGCAAACGGAAAGAAAGACCTAAAAGGCGAACGTAATACTCCAAGAGAAGGAGGAAAACTACAGCGCAAACAGACCAAGAAACGACAAAATGCGAGAGAAGGAAGAACCAGCAAAGCGAGAACCGCCAAGAAACAGCCAAAAAGACGAGATTAGCACGCACAGAAAGGAGAACCACAAAGCTGAGAGCAGCACATTCAAGGAAGAACGACAGAGGCGGGAACGGTACACTAAGGATTTTTTTTTTACTTTGTCGATCCTGTACGAGACATTGTTTGTCAACTGCTCGAATCGCGTGTGAGATCAAAAACTAAGAGGATGCAGAAGTTCTCTGAAAAGAAACAAGCCACCAAAAAACAACACAAAACAAACACACACCCACAAACAAACACTTCAATTAGAAAGAACTTAGAAAGACGAGAACAGCACGGAAAAAAATTGATGAAACAGGCGAGAATAGTACAGAAGGCCGACAAAGGCAACAACAGCACATGAATGGATTCCAAAGATAAGGGCGACAAGGCAAGATCAGCATACAAAGTGGCACAGGAAAGAACGAAAGGGCAAGAATAGCACACGAAGAAAGAAGAAGAAAGGTCTCTCTTGTCCTCTCCTCTTATTTCTTCTCCTTTTGTTCTCGCTTGATTTGCTCTTCTTTCCTCTTGTAGCTCTCTTGTTGTTTTCTAATTGGCCTCTCTATCCTCTAGCTGTCCTTTTCTTGTTTTCTTGTTGCCTCCATACTGTCCGTGTGTTGTCCTCTTGGTCCTCTTCTTGTTGTTCTGTTGCTGTCCTTTTGTTCTTCTCCTCTCCTCTTTTGTTGTCGTCTTTTTGTCCTGTTGTTATTCTCTTATCCTGTCTTGTTCTCTTCTTGTTCCTTCTCCTCTCTTGTTGTGGTCTTGTTGTCTTGTTGTTGTTCTCTTGTCCTCTTGTGTTCTCGGCTTGTTGACCTCTTTGTCTTCTTGTTGGCCTTTGTTGTTCTGTTGTGTCCTCTCTTGTTCTGCTCTTGTTGGCCTCTCGTCCTCTCTTGCTGTCCTTTTCTTGTTTTTTTTGCAGGAAGCTGCTTGGGTTGATCCCGGGCGGAACGCCATTCAGTCAGCTGAACAGAGGTGTTAGAGACGCTATGTCTGCAACAACCAAAAGAGATGCTTAACATCAGTAATTTATGCAAAAGCGTGCAATTGGCCACAAGTACTTAAGTACTCACAAAGTTCAAACAAAACTTGCAACTTCGAAGGGTTTCACGTAGATACACAGAAGAGGGCTCCGATGAGATCCAAAGGAAAGCACCAATGCCATAGTGGGAAGATGCAACCGAAAGAAGAGGGCTTTGGTGAAACCCGAAGGAAGCACCTATGCCAGAGTGGGAAGATGCAACCAAAGGAAGAGGGCTTTGGTGAAACCCGAAGGAAGCACCTATGCCGGAGCCAGAAGTGATCATCGGATACCAGAAAAGGCAAGGTTTGAACAAATTATAGAAGTTGGTGGCCTTTGCTGTCCTTTTCTTGTCTTCTTGTTGTTCTCTTGTTGTGCCTCTTGTTGCCCCCTTAGTGTCCTCGTGTTGTCCTCTTGGTTCTCTTGGTGTTTTCTTCTTGTCCTGTTTTTGTTTCTTGTCCGCTCTTTTTGTTTTGTTGTCCTCTTGTTGTCCTCTTCTTGTCCTCTTGTTGTCCTGCTCTCGTTCTCCTCTCGTTCTCCTTTTGTCCTCTTGTCCTCTTTTCTTGTTCTCTTGTTGTCCTGTTGTCTTGTCTTTTCTTGTTCTCCTCTTCTTGTTTTCTTGTCGTTCTTCTTGTTTTGTTGTCCTCTTGTTGTCCTCTTGTTGTTCTCCTCTTGTTCTCCTCTTGTTGTCCTCCTGTTGTCCTCTTCTTGTCCTGTTGTTGTCCTTTTGTTCTCCTCTTCTCCTCTCTTGTTGTTCTGTTGCTGTCCTTTTGTTCTCCTCTTCTCCTCTTTTGTATTCCTCTTTTTGTCCTGTTGTTATTCTCTTATCCTGTCTTGTTCTCTTCTTGTGTTCCTTCTCCTCTCTTGTTGTGGTCTTGTTGTCTTGTTGTTGTTCTCTTGTCCTCTTGTGTTCTCGGCTTGTTGACCTCTTTGTCTTCTTGTTGGCCTTTGTTGTTCTGTTGTGTCCTCTCTTGTTCTGCTCTTGTTTCTCTCTTGTTCTCCTCTTGTTGGCCTCTCGTCCTCTCTTGCTGTCCTTTTCTTGTCTTCTTGTTGTTCTCTTGTTGTGCCTCTTGTTGCCCCCCTACTGTCCTCGTGTTGTCCTCTTGGTTCTCTTGTTGTCCTCTTCTTGTCCTGCTGTTGTTTTCTTGTCCCCTCTTTTTGTTCTGTTGTCCTCTTGTTGTCCTCTTCTTGTCCTCTTGTTGTCCTCTTGTTGTCCTGCTCTCGTTCTCCTCTTGTTCTCCTTTTGTCCTCTTGTCCTGTTTTCTTGTTCTCTTGTTGTCCTGTTGTCTTGTCTTTTCTTGTTCTCCTCTTCTTGTTTTCTTGTCGTTCTTCTTGTTTTGTTGTCCTCTTGTTGTCCTGTTGTTGTCCTCTTGTCCTCTCTTTGTCCTCTTGGTGTCCTCTTGTGTTGTCCTCCTCTTGTCTCGTTCTTGTCCTGTTGTCCTCTCTTGTTGTCCTCTTACTGTCCTCTTGTTGTCCTCCTGTCCTCTCTTGTTGTCCTCTTGTTGTCCTGTTGTTGTTCTCTTGTCTTCTCCTTTTGTTCTTCTCTTGTTGTCCTCATTGACCTCTCTTGTCGTCCTGTTGTCCTCTTGGTTCTCCTCTTGTTGTCCTCTCGTTGTCCTCTTGTTGTCCTGTCTTGTTGTCCTCTTGTCCTCTCTTGTTCTCCTCTTGTTGTCCTCTGTTGTCTTCTTGTCCTCTCTTGTTTTCCTCTTGTTGTCCTGTTATTGTCGTCTTGTTGTCCTCTTGTCTTGTCTTGTTGTCCTCTGTTGTCTTGTTGTTGTCTCTTGTCCTCTTGACCTTCTGTGCTTGTCACCGGTTCTTGTCGTTGGTGTTGCTGTAGTTGCTTGTTTGTTCTCTTCACGGCTGCGCTAAGTTTTTTTTCTCTCCGCTGGGGCTCAAGTCGAAGGTTGGGTGGGCGGGGGGGGCCGGGCGACGGGCTTGGTGAGCGGTGGGTCGAGGCGGGGTCGCAGGTCGTACGCTTTTTTTTCCGCGTGCTCCGCCCTTTTCCTCTCCGTGCAGGTGACATGGCCAACTACGACCGCGCATGTCGGGACCTTCAGCGGTGTCGTTGTCGGTTTGTTTGTTTGTTTGTTTTGTTTGTTTGTTTGTTTGTTGGTTTGTTTGTTTGTTTGTTGGTCGTTGTTGTTGTTGGTGGTTCTTTTTGTGGTTTTTCCGGGCTGGGGCGAAAAGAGGGGGGGACCAGATAAAGAATTCCTTGATCCCCCTGATTTCGCACATTTTGTGCTTCGCCCTTTATAATGGTGTTTCATGCCAGGAGTATGATATTCAAAAAACTTTGTAGTTTTGGGATTGCGCACCGAGCTATGGGTGGAAGCACCCACATCGCAACCCAAAAGGATGGAACAGGAAAAAACGAAGATTTGGTGACAACTTGGTGGAAAGGGCATTGGAATGGAAGCATTGCGCTTCCTTGCTTTTCTTGTCAACCCCCGTTCCGCTTCCAATGGTTTTCCGTTCCTTCCTGTATGTCCTTTGTTTTGGTCTCTGTTTGTTCTCTGTTCTTTGCTTTGTCTTCTCTTCGTTCTTGGTTCTGTCTGTCTTTGTTTGTGAAAACCCGTGCGATCGCGACACTTTGGGGCACAGATCAAAAACGCGAATTCTAGATCTTCCTGAGCTCGATTCCGGGGCCATTCCACTGCTTGGAATACTCTGGTGGAGTACCATTCCTGGAACATTGGAGTGCCATTCTGGGGTTCCAGTGGCTGAAGTACCATTTCTTCCAGGACCACTCCAATACCTGGCTCCATTTCACCTGGATTATTGTTTCAAGACCATTGCAGGGCCAGCGCAGTGCTTAGCAGGGTCAGTCCAGTATTCGTATGGAGTACCATTCCCAGTACACCCATTCCAGTGTCTGAGTACTACTCCCAAGACCATGCCAAAACCATTCCGCAGTTTTACACCCCAGGACCATTCCAGTACCTCGAGTACCTGTACTTGGGGGGACCTGGAGGGGCCTTTGACAGTCAGCAGGTCCAGAGTACCTAACTGGTGTCTATTGAGGATGAAGGTGCATTGTTGCCTTCAGATGAGCTCCAAGACCTTAAGGCTATGTGGTTCAGAAGGTATCATTTGAAACCTGACCCTAGTGTGATGCCCAATGATGGTTTGATTTCTCGTTTGGTTCGAGCTTTGCGCAAGCAGGCCTTTGAGGTGATGGACCTTTGGGCAGTGAGGTCTTTGGCCCACCAACGAACCCATTCTCAGAAGAGGCGTAAAGTTGGAGAAGGCCTCTGGCTCACTGAGGAGGATACTTCAGAGGAAGTGGAGAAGCATTCCTGGACAGCCTATTTGAAAAAGTTGGACATCTACCTGTGTGCTTTGTCCATTGCCGGTTGTCGAGTTCGCTCTGACGCCCCTGCAGCTATAGAAACTCCAGCTTCTGATTCCACTGACTATGTGGACATCCCCTATGACTTGTTGCTGCGCTACAAGGCCAGAGCCGAAGAGCTTGCGTTGAGGGTGCAAGAAAACAAGAGGCTCGCACTGGTCTCTCACCTGGATAGCCAGGAACGTGCAGAGTGGAGTGCAAGGCTTGGTGCTCAGAGTGAGGGGCTTGGCAAGCTCATCCAAAGCATCATGAATGAACGCAATGCTCTGTGGATTTCTGGTGCCGCCAGTATTGGACCAGCCGGTGTCTCCGGTGGTTCGGGTAGTACAGCGGAGTCTCCGCATGTGCAGAGTGGTGAGAATGTTTCTTTCTCACTCCGTGATGGCACAGTGCTATGCCCGGATTTCCAGAAAGGAAAATGCAAAGCAGGTCGTGAGTGCCCAAAGGGTGCGCACAGATGCGGTCGTATTTTGACCGCAGGGAGAATCTGTGGATCATATGGGCATAACGCCAAGACCTGCTCCATTCGCAAGAAAGCTTGAAAGGAAGGCTGCCCTCCTGGGGGCCAGCAGTGGGGGTGGGGCCATGATGGTGATATGCATTTGTTCTTGGATGAACTGTTCAATGTTATTCCAAACCATCTGCCTGATGCACCAACCAGTCATGTTGGATCTTTATAGTGGTCCCAATGCACCCCTTGCCAAGGCGTTCAACTGGTGCGGATGGAGGGTGGTTACACCTGTGGACTTGGAGCGCGACGCCGAGTTGGATGTTAGCAAGCCTGAGGTGCGTCAGGCCATTGCGGGCTGTCTCCCTCAAACATGTTGCATCGCTTCTGCCATGTCATGCGCCACTAAAAGTCGAGCTAGGGAGAAGCAGCCAGGGCCACCCCCTCTTAGAAGTGTGGAGTCACCGCGAGGTCTAACGGGACTGACTGGCCAAGACTTGCAGCGTGTTACTCAGGACAACTTCTCTTCGGACTATGCCATTGCTTTGCAACACTGGGGTCACCAGTGTGGGCTGGCATGCATGCGTGATAACCCACTGAGGAGTTTGCATTGGCATGATCCTAATGAAGTTTTGTTGCATTCTCAGGGAGGCTGGATGGACTTTGACTGCGATGCGTGTGTGTTTCTTGGTGCTCGCAAAAAGGCTCAACGGCTTCGACACAACATCATCGAATTCCAGTCCCTACCCCATATGAGGTGCGGGCATGTTCACAGCACGGAAGAATGGACAAGATCTGGTACAAGATACCCGACATTCGAGGAGGCGGAGTACACGCCTTCCCTGGTCTACACAATAGCTGTGGTCTGTACTGCATGGTCAGTGCAATGGTTACAAGATTCAACCAATACCAAGACTTCCGCCTGTTTGCCAGTCAGGTGATCTCAGGCCACTGCTTGACTTTGAGGCAGCTGAACTACGTTCTCACATGATGGATATCATGGGTTTACATTTGGGTCTTAAACCACCAGGTCACCATGGAGTCTCCCTGGCATCACGTGTTTCTGCACCTTCAGTCTATACCGAGGCAAAATCCCTACCATCAGATACCATCTATATAGGGCAGGGTCATTTGTCTCATCGGTGGGAGCCCGGTAAGTGGTCCTCACCCTTTCAAGCAGGACGAGATTGCGCAGGTGCGGTGCACGTTATCAAGTACGCCCAATGGATAGCCAACCAGCCAGAATTGCTGCAATCTTTGCATGAGTTGCAGGGTAAGAGGCTTGTTTGCGATTGTCCCCACAATGTGCTTTGCCATGGAGACGTCTTGGTGTGCTTGGCGTGGCACTCGTCTTCCCTGCTGCCTGCAGGAGAAGGACATGGTCGACAACCATCTTCGCTGTCTGCGAGAACAGTGGCAATGTTTGCTGCAGGAGCCAGGGTTGTTTCTGCAGTTCCCACTCCTATCACACAAGAATGCGCGGTCGCTGCTTTCACTTCACTGTGTCCTGGGGTGGATTTTGCCGGTTTTCAATGGCTATGATCGAGGACCTCCTCTTGGACAAGGACATCCTATGGTTCACCGCATGGTACCAAGAGGAAGATTGGGATGGGCTGCCTGCCTTCCCGTGCCTTGGAGATAGATCAGCAAGAGTCTGTGCCCACTGTGCAGTTGGAGACCAACCAGGTGCAGGAGCAGCTGCAAAAGCTACACCACCTTTAATCCCGTTTGGGTAGGGAGCAGATGGGCATTTCGAAGCAGCACTGGAATGCCAACAGCATTGCACACCTTTTGAGAAAACGCCAGTGGTGGACTCAGATCTGTGGGCGGCTGCCTACATGTCATCCCGCAATCCGGACGACGTTCGGAAATCACGGCAACGGGCATGCAATTGGATTGCAGAGTTGGCCAGGAGATGGATGCCTGTCACAAACTTTCTCAGAAAACATCAGCCTTTTGAAGTCAAAGCGGTTACAGCCTCTCGGCACATTGCCCTGGTAGGTATCTTGCTCCTACTCATTCAGTGGCCAGACCACGACTTGATGCATGATCTGATTTTTGGTTTTCCTGCACTGGGTTTCGCTCCACATCTCCCAGTTTATGCCAGCCAGGAGGCCACCTTTGTGTCTGCGGAAGAAGTCTTCTCATCCGCCTGGGAGGACGCCCAGAAAATCTTAGCCTCGCTTAAACCAGGTGAGTTCGATGATGCCATTATCCAAGCGGGGCAGGAGGATGAAGCCAAGCAGTTTTGTGGACAGGCAATGTCCTGGCGGCAACTTTGTGAATGCAAACGCCCATTTAGGCTTATCAAGCGTTTCTGTATCCAGCAGCCTAGTGGAAAACTTAGGGTTATCGATGACGCAGCAGCAGGAGGCCAGAGTCATCTCAGCCAAGACGGCTCAAAGCTGGATTTGTGTAGCGCTATCCAGCCCGGGATCAATGCTAGGCTTTTGTGGGAGGCCAAGACTTCGCTGCAGGGCCCGGAAAGCGTCTTGCTGGACAGACTTGAAACAGGGGGAGAGGATCTCCCCAACGTTTATAGGTATGTACCCATGCGTCCAGCGGACAGCTGGATGGCCGTGGTTGCATATTGGGATGGCAAGGTGGGTGGTCCACGTTTCAGGAGGTACTACGGCCAGCTCTTCGGGTTACCCTTGGCAGTGACAGCATTCAACCGATGGCCTCGGTTCTTCCAAGCGCTGGCCAGGCGTCTTGGTGGGTTGATGACTGATGACATCACTATACCTTGATGATGCTTCTATTCTGGATTGGAAGTCTGGCAAGGGAGTCGCCCAAGCATCTCTACTCCGTTTTGCTGAAGGAGTGGGGTCACCATTCCACCATGTCAAAAGCAGGGCAATTCTGTACTTCCATTCCAGCACCATTCCAGTTGGGACTCAGGGCCATTCCGGTACCATTCCAGGACCATTCCAGTACCTTGAGTACCATTCCCGGACCAATCCAGGACCTGCGCTACCATTCCAAAACCAGAACCATTCCGGTACCTGAAGTACCATTTCAGGAGCATTCCATTATGTGGAACACCATCCAGTTGGAGAACCATTCTACGACTCAGGACCATTCCAGTACCAGTCGAGGATCATTCAAGTACTTGGACAACCATTCCCAACATTCAGCCATTCCGGGTCCTTTCCAGTATGTGGAGTACCACTTTCGGACCATTCCAGTACCTGACCCTGAAATGGTGCTCGAGGTGGTGTGAGCGGTCCCAGAATGGTATTCCACATACTGGAATAGTCCGGGACTAAAATGGTCGTGAAATAATACTCGAGGTATTGGGTGGTACTCCAGGTACTCGAGAGGTCCTGGAATGATATACTCACAGTACTGGAAGGGTCTTGGAATGGCCTTAAAATGGTACTCCAGGTGCTCATACTCGAAAAGACCGGGACTGGAATGGTCTTGTAGTGATACTCCAGGTATTGGGAATAGTTCTCCAGATGATTCTGAGTTATGGAATGGTGCTCCAGGTATTCCAGGTACAGGAATGGTGGAACTCAAGGTACTGGAATGGTCCTGGAATGGCCCTGACTGGTATTCCAGGTGGAGTATAGTGCATTCCAAGAGCATGCGCAATCCAGAACTGGCCACGTCAGTTCAGTACCTGGATTAGCATTCCCAATACTTGCATTGCCATTTCTTCCAGTTCCATTGCAGGTACCTGGAGTTGCCATTCTGGGAGCATTCCAGTGCCTGGAGTAACCTCCCATTCCAGTAGCTGGAGTACCACTCCTGGACCATTCCAGTACCTGCACTACCATTCCAGACCATTCCAGTAGCTGAAGTATCCCTTTTCTGGACCATTCTTGTACCTGCAGTACCATGCCAGGATCATTCCAGTACCTGGAGTTCCATTCTGCTTGCATTCCAATGTCAGGACCATTCTGGGGCCACGATTCCATCATCGTTCACCATGCTTGATTGCAGTACCAATTCCCAGTACACCAATTCCGGTGCCTGACTACTACTCCAGGACCATTCCAGTACCATTCCAGTACCCACCTACAGTTCTTTTGCAGGACCACCCAGGGCCGCTCCAGTATTTGAGTACCAGTACCTGGACTACCATTCCAGGGTCAGGATGATTGGCTTACTTGGAATTCTATTCCAAGATCATTCCAGTACCTGGATTAGCATTCCCGATGCCTGGGGTGCCGTTTCTCCTAGTTCCATTCCACGACCGTCCCAGTACCTGAAGTGCCATTCCGGGACCATTCCAGTGGCTGGAGTACCCTTCCAGCGTGGTGCCATTTCCCGGACTTCCAGCCCCATTCCAATAGGTGGAGTACCATTCCTGGACCATTCAAGTACCTGGTGCACCACCCAGAATTTGGAGAACCATTCCACGACCGTACCCTTCCAGCACCATTCCAGTAGCTGGACAAGGACTAGTACCATTCTAGGACCATTCCAGCCCAGAACTCGAGTACCAGCACCTGGAGTTCCATTTCAGCACCATTCCACGATTGCCATATTTTCCAGTTCCATTCAACACCATTCCAGTGTATCATCTCTGCATCATTCGAATACCTGGAGTATACCATTCTAGGACCATTCCAGAAGCTGTACCATTCCAGGACGATTCCAGCATTCGTGAGCATTGCAGCAGGTGTAGATTCCAGTAGCTGGAGTGCCATCTCTGCTACCTGGAGTACCATTCCAAGACCATTCCAGTAGCTGAAGTACTATTCTGGACCATTCCTGTTCTTGGAATGCCATTCGACCTGAAGTACCATCCATGACCTTTCACCTTTCCCCTACCTGGCGTACCCTTTGCGTACACCCATCCCGTCCCTGAGCACTATTCCGCGACCATTCCAGTACCATTCCAGGACCATTCTGGTACCATTCCAAGATCTTTCGAGTAATTGCAATACCATTCCCAATACCTCCACTATTATTTCAAGACCGTTGTAGTCCCGGACTATTCCAGTATGTGGAATACCATTCTGGGGCCACTCACACCGCCTCGGATACCTTTTCAGGGCCATTTGAGGAGCATTCCAAGGTTCCATTTCAGGACCAATCCAAGACTTGGAGTACCATTCCAGGACCACCTCCAGCGCCTGGCGCACAACTCAGAACTGGCCACGACTCAGGACCATTCCAATAGCTGGGTACTATTTTAAGATCAGTTCAGGAACCTGGAGAGCCATTCCGGGAGTATTCCAGTGCCTGGAGTAGCAGCACCATTCCAGTAGCTGGAGTACCATTCCTTTCAGACCATTCCAGTAGTTGAAATACGAATATTATGGACCATTCCCTGCAGTACCATTCCAGGATCATTTCAACTGGAGTGGAGTGCCATTTCAAGATCATTCTAGGGCTATTCCAGTGCCATTCCAGTATTTATTTACAGTTGTAATGCAGGACCATTCCAGGGCCATTCCAGGGATTTGAGTACCAGGACCTGGACTACCATTCCAGGACCAGGATGATTGGTGTGCCTGGAATTCTATTCCAGGACCATTCCAGTACCTGGATTAGCATTCCCAATACCTAGAGTGCCATTTCTTCCAGGTCCATTCCACGACCATCCGAGTACATGAAGTGCCATTCCGAGACCTTTCCAATGCTTGGAGTACCCTTCCAGCGTAGCATTCCCAATACCTGGAGTTCCATTTCTTCCAGTTCCATTCCAGGACTATTGCAGTAGTTGGGGTGCCATGCGGGGACGTTTCCAGAGCCTGGCACCCTTCCAGTACCATTCCAGTATACTGGAGTACCATTCCTGGACCATTCAAGAATTGGAGCACCATCCAGAACTTGGAGAACCACTCCACGACTCAGGACGATTCCAGCTGGACTAGTCTAAAGACCTCAAATTCCATTTCTTCCAGTTCCATTCCAGGACCATTCCCCAGTAGCTGAAGTAACCTTTCCAATACCTGGAGTGCCATTCCGGGTCCTCAGTACCCTTCCAACACCATTCTAGTAGCTGGAGTACCATCCCTGGACGATTCGAGTAACCATTCCAGTACCATTCAGAACTGGGAGAACCGTCCCACGACTCAGGACCATTCCAGTGGCTGGGCACTACTGCTCTTTGGATGCCAGCGCCGCTGATGTCCACCGGCAGAGGGATGCCAATTCCATGGACATCCAATCCCATTGTTGGCGTGGGTGCTCTTTTGGAGGTGGCTAGGAATACAAACCTTTCCAGTCCACACTGTTGCAATCTGCTTGCTTGCTCTAGTTTACCCACATAGCTGGACTGGGCCTGCACTGCCCTAGTAGCGCCTAGAAGGTTAAACTATGCGATTCGGTGAAAGGCCGATATTTGCAATGTACTTTTACAGGCCCAGGGTGCAGCCCATTCAAGCGATTGGGAAGATTCTTGAGCCATGGCATTGGATGTCTATGGCCTTCGCAGCCTTGTGTAGCCTGGGACAATTTGGATATGCACGACTGGCATTGTTTGATGGGTCTTATAAGAAGGATATGCCATCCCTGGCGCCAGCCCCTAGAACAGCAGGCTGGGAATATTTGACAGCATGGCATTGGCATCTAAAGAGTAGACTGGCATCGAAATCTGCAGTCTTCATGTCTAGGGTAGGAATGTTGTGGTGTGGTGGATATCCACATTGTCCCATTGTACCAAGGATGCTAAGGTCAGCCCAGTCTACCTTTCTATGGGGGCTGGCTGGAAATGCCGAACGGGCTGACCAGGTATGCGCCTTTTTTTTTCCATCCTTCACCACGGCCATGCCAGTCCCCACCATGGCCACTCCACTCCCCATCTGCCTTCGCCTCCACTTCTCCAACCTCCTTGTTCTTCCGCGTGCCCCCATGGCTCCTCCTGCTTTTCCGAGGACAAGCCATCGCTGGCACCAAGAGTGAAGTAACCATTCCAATACCTGGAGTGCCATTCCGGGTGCTCAGTACCCTTCTAGTAGCTGGAGTACCGTCCCTGGATGATTCGAGTAGCGCCATTCCAGGACCATTCCAGTACCATTCAGAACTGGGAGAACCGTCCCACGACTCAGGACCATTCCAGTGGCTGGGTACTACTCAGGGATCAACACCTCGATTGCCATTTCTTCCAGTTTCACCCCAACACCATTCCAGTGTACCATCCCTGGATGATTCGAGTACCTGGGGTACCATTCTAGGACCACTCCAGAAGCTGTGCCATTCCAGGACTGGAGTAGCCTTCCAACGCCATTCCGGTAGCTGGAGTACCATCTCTGCTACCTGGACTACCATATGCTGGACCACTGTTCGTGGAGTTCATTCCATTTGAAAGCAGGACCGCCATTCCAGTGCCTTGAGTACCAGTACCATTCCAGAAGCAGGACCATTCCTGTACCTGAGTGCCATTTGAGGACATTCGAGTAGCTGGAGCACGAGCCAGAACTTGGAGAACCACTGCACGACGCAGGACCATTCCAGTAGCCGCGTACGATTCCAGGACCATTCCAGTACCTGGAACACCATTCCCAATACCTTTTCAGTGATCGTTCTAGTTCCATTCCAGGACGGAGGACTTCATTCGAGGAGTTAGAGTACCATCCCCAATATCTGGAGTGTCATTTCAGGACCATTCCGGTCTCGGACTATTCCAGTATTTGGAGTACCATTCTAGGATCATTCCCAGTACCTGGACTACCACTCCAAGTGGAGTACCAGTTCAGGGCCATTCTTCATTTGAGTAAGTTTGAGACTTNAATTTGAGACTTGAACAATTTGTGCCAGGACCATTCCTGTACCTGGAGTACCATTCCAGGACCATTCCAGTACCTGGAGCACCATCCAGAACTTGGAAAACTATTCCACGACGCAGGACCATTCCAGTACCATTCCAGCATCATTCGAGTACCTGGAGTGCCGTAATCGGAATATCATTTCAGGACCATTCCAGTCCCGGACAACTCCAGTATGTACGTGGAGCCAGTACCTGGACTACCGCTCCACCTAATTTCCATTTCAGGCCATTCCAGTACCTTGAGTATCATCATTCCTGTACATGGAATTCCATTCCAGGACGATTCCAGTGGAGCAGGACCATTCCAGTACCATTCCAGGATCAGTCGAAGTACCATTCCCAACACCTGGAATATCATTTCAGGACCATTCCAGTCCCGGGCTATTCCAATATGTGGAGTACCAGGTACTTAGACTACAACACTCCACCTGTTGTCCTCTTGTCCTCTTCTCCTCTCTTGTTGTCCTCCTGTTCGCTCTTGTTGTCCTCTTGTCCTTGTCGCCGGTGGTTGTTGTTGCTGTCGTTGTTTTCGCCGTTTTCTTCGTAGCTGCGCTACTGGATTTTCTGTTTTGCTGCCGGGGCTCAAGTGGGGTTTTTGGGTGGGCACGGGGGGCCGGGCGACTGGGCTGGCGGGCAGTGGTTGGCGAGGCAAAGGTGAAGAAAGTTAGGGCGGAAGTAGTTAGGGCGGTGAGACACATCCCAGTCGCAGACTCAAGTCTTTGTTGTTGACCGTACCACACAGAGAACCTTTCATAAAACCGATTCAGGTGGTGGATCCGAGACCGTCGCAAGTCGAGGCAGGCAGTTTGGCAAAGTTTCAAGGTTTCAAGTGAGGACATGTTCAGTAGCATACACGTGTACAACGAAACCGGAGCCACGCAGAGAGAAAAGAAGAAGAGAACAAGAGCCAAGGGGACTAAGAAAATTTCACCACCCTGCGGGGTGGTTTTTAAGGCATAAAACAAGGTTAAACTCTCGCGAAATTTTTTTTTAAGCGTTTTTTTCCGGTACTTAGCGTTTCTCGCGCCTTCGGGCTTTTCAACGTCTATTTTTGGATCTTTGGGCTCCGGCGGTTGTTTTGTTTGAAAATGGCTCCAAATCCCCTTACTTTTCATCGTTTTTTTGTGTTTTGCGATTTTTGTTGTCTTCTGTCGTTGTGGTGTTGTTTTTTTTTCGGGCGGATTTCGGCTGAAAAATCCATCGTTTTTTGTCGTTTTTTGGCTCCGGCGGTTGTTTTGTCTGAAAATGGCGTCAAATCCCTTACTTTTCATCGTTTTTTTTGGCGTTTTGCGATTTTTCTTGATTTTTGTTTTTTTTGTGTTGTTTTTTTCCCGGCGGATTTCGGCTGAAAATTCCATCGTTTTTTGTGGTTTTTTGGCTCCGGCGGTTGTTTTGTTTGAAAATGGCTCCAAATCCCCTTACTTTTCATCGTTTTTTTTGTGTTTTGCGATTTTTGTTGTCTTCTGTCGTTGTGGTGTTGTTTTTTTTTTCGGGCGGATTTCGGCTGAAAAATCCATCGTTTTTTGTCGTTTTTTGGCTCCGGCGGTTGTTTTGT
>DF241234.1:3972-60109 GCA_000507305.1 Breviolum minutum Mf 1.05b.01 | reverse complement strand
TTTCATCGTTTTTTTTCGTTTTGCGATTTTCTTGTTTTTCTGCCATTTTTGTGTTGTTTTTTTTCGGCGTCGTTTCGTTGAAATTTTGGATTTTTTATTTTTCGTTTTTTGGCTTTCGCGCTCGTTTTGTTTGTGCTTTAAAAGGACTGCAAACACTCGGGCCTTTTTAACTTGATCCACTGAAAATGGGCCTTCCGCTCATCCGGTTATGTTCATGTGGTGCCTTTATCACCGTGATCCAACTCTAAAGTGTCAACTTCTAAAAATGCCATACCCTTATGACATAACTTCCAGCACTCTGGAGATTGGCCGGACATCAAAACGTTGACTCAAAACCCATTCTACTCACTCACCAGCTGAAAGCCATCATCGTCATCCGTAGCCGGACTTCCGATCTCGAAAAACGTGTAACCCTTCCATTGAACGTGAACTCCATCAAATCTTGAAGAGCTCAACTTTCTCCAATCATCCACATGAATCGAAACCAGCTTTCCTTTCTGAAAAAGCTTGGTCACTCTTTTACCGGTGAGACTTTCTGCTCGAATGGTGCTACTCGCAGCTTCTTGTCGACACGAGTAAGCCATCCATGAGATTCCATCCATTGCTCTTCCCAAGTGTCTGGAACCGAGGCAACATGTAGGGGCAGCTTGCTTCATGATCCCTGCAGTTGCGGCTGAACTTGCCTGTTCTGCCACCGTAGGATATCCTCGCCCTGGTTCATCACTCTTCCCTGCAGGAACTGATCTTCCAGTAGCTCGACCCTTGGTGACTTCTTGGCTGTCCAGACAAGCTTCTGCTTCTTCACGAGCTTGTCGATGGCCACGCCGTTCTCCATCCTTTGGAATTCTCACCTTGGCCTCCAATTCATTTGCCAGCTTATGAACTTCGACACTCACACGTGGGTGTCAATCTTGCCATCCAGCAGCATCACCAGCACCACGTTCAGGCCCCGATGGCTTGCCAGCAGCCCCTTGATGTCCATGGCTTCAACTTCTTGGTCCCCCAAACAACCGAAAGGCACGAATGCCTGGCATCAAACCCTCTACTTCAGAACTCCAGAGGTTCTCCCCTAATTTTCGGTTTTCAACACTATCCGGTATGCCCGCTCCCGGAACATGGGTGACCGTGCCGCTTCGGTCTAACTTCAAAATTGATTGGCCCCTTTCTTCTATTTTGTTGGGATCCTTATGCGGTCTTTTTGCGGGTCTTTTTGGGTCATCAGCCGCTTGTTTCTTACACCAACTCCACAATAGCACTGCTACCGCTGCAAGTCCTACAGGTCTCTTCCACCCACTGTCACTTCTTCCTGTGCACGCAAACATCGTCAGCGCGCCTCCAATCGCTGCAACTTTCGCCATCTCACAGCCTTTGGTGGTTGCTACAACTTCATTGACTTCCTCTTCTTTTCTCAATCTCCTCCTCAAATTTCTCAAAAAACGATCGAACGCCTGACCATTGAGTGGTTTGGTCCACCCGTCCGCGATCAGATGTTCTCCTCTGACATGGATGAGTTTCCATTTCTCTTCACCCCTTCTCAGCTCCTCACGCAGGGCACTTGACCTCAGTCTCAAGTGTCTGGTTCTCCAACTTCCACTCTCTGCTGTTGACGCAGAGATTGCAGCCTTTGAATCACTGTGCAGATTGCATATCACATCATACTGGAAAACACGCAGTAACTCCACCACTGAATGCGCAACCTGGTGTGACTCACTCAGACCAATGAGTTCTGCTTCACATGTCGATAACGCCACTATTGTTTGCCTGGATGATTCCCAGACAAGTAAATTTCCTCCATGCTCAACTCCCAGACCTTGAACTGATCTGTAAGATTCATGTCCTGGTCCGTAGGAAATGTCAGAGTAGACATCAAGTCGATCCGTTGTTCTCGGTGCTTGAAGTTGGTCAGCTTCACCCGAATCACCTTGTTGACACTGAGCATACCACAAACCCAGCGTTCTCGTTTGATTGAGATATCTCAGTAAGTGCTGCCCCAGCATCCAAGCATACTTCGGTCGCTTATGGAGCATTCTGCCTAATCCCCCAACAGCAAAACTGATATCAGGTCTCGTTCGTGTCGACATCCATAAGACTTCTCCAACCAGACCCTGAATTCTTCGTAGGTCCTCAATGTTGAAGTCTTCCACCTCCTCTTCCTCGTGGATCTTTGGCAAAGGCTGACTTTCCACTCCTTGCGCTCCTCTCTTCTCCAACATGGTTTCCAGATACCCTTGTTGAGATAGCTACAATCCATCTTTCTTCAAGCTCGTCTCAAAGCCAGCCTGCACTGGCCTAGTAGCGCCTAGAAGGTCAAACTATGCCATTCAGTGAAAGGCCGATATTTGCAGCGTACCCTTACAGGTCCAGGCAGCAGCCCATTCAAGCGATTGTCAAGATTCTTGAGCCATGGCATTGGATGTCTATGGCCTTGGCAGCCTTGTGTAGCCTGGGACAATTTGGATATGCAAGACTGCCATTGTTTGATGGTTTTTTATAAGGAGGATATGCCATCCCTGGCGCCAGCCCCTAGAAGGGCAGGCTGGGAATATTTGAAATCTGCAGTCTTCATGTCTAGGGTAGGAATGCAGTGGTGTGATCGATATCCACATTGCCCCATTGTACCAGGGATGCTAAGGTCACCTCAGTCTACCTTTCTATGGGGGCTGGCTGGAAATGCCGAACGGGCTGACCAGGAATGCGCCTTTTTGCCTCTTTCCATCCTTCACCACGGCCATGCCAACCCCCACCATGGCCATTCCACTCCCCATCTGCCTTCGCCTCCACGTCTCCATCTTCCTTGTTCTTCCGCGTGCCCCCATGACTCCTCCTGCTTCCCCGAGGATATGCCATCCCTGGCGCCAAGAGCAGACTGGGAATATTAGACAACCATGGCATTGGCATCTAAAGAGTAGCTGCCAGCACTGCGCTTTGCTGCTCTTTTGATGCCAGCGACAATTTGGATATGCGTGACTGTCATTGTTTGAGGAGTTTTTATAAGAAGGATATGCCATCCCTGGTGCCAGCCCCTTCAAGGCAGACTGGGTATTTTGGACAGCCATGGCGTTGGCATTTAAAGAGTAGACTGGCATCGCAATCTGCAGTCTTCCTGTCTAGGCTAGGAGTGCCCTGGTGTGACATGGATATCTACATTGTCCCTTTGTGCCAGGGGCGCTAGGGTCGCGGCCGACGTGGATGTTTGCATTGCCTCAGTCTACCTTTCTATAGAGGCTGGCTGGAAATGTTGAACGGGCTGGCTAGGCATGCGCCTTTCTGCGTCTTTCCATCTTTCACCACGGACATGCCAGTCGCCATCCTTCACCAGGCCAGTCCACTCTCCATCTGCCTTCGCCTCCACTTGTCCATCCTCCTTGTTCTCCCGCGTGCTGCATGACCTCTCTTCCTCCTCTGCAGGCTGTTGGCCCCATTCCTCCTTGTGGACGATATCTGCATTGTGCCAATCCATCTTTAGAAAGGGTCTTGTTCGGGGATGCCAATACCATGCGTGCACATCAGTGATGGTCGCAGTCTGCCCTTATACAGGCGTCGTCCTGTATTGGCATCCCTGGCACAAGAATGCATTGGATGTGTATGGCATTGGCGTCCCTGTCAGCACCAGGGTGGATATTGTGCAATGGATGCCCAATATCCAGTGTACCCTCATGTTAGTCTACCAGATTACTTTTCCAGAATCTACCCTCCTCGGGGCCTAGGGGCTGGCCTTTTTGGGGACTGGCTGGATATCTTCATTGCTGAAACTCAATGCCATTGCTGGCGCCAATGCTGTGGATATCGACATATGGGCCTAGTCTACCTTCCTTCTACCTTCAACTGCGTGGACAATTCCATACCTGCGCACTGCCCCAGTCTACCCTTCTATGGGGCCGGTGCCAGGATGCCAATGTTATGGATGTCCACCTTGTCTCTACCCCTACAAGATGGATACTCAATGCCATAGGTGGGCTGGCTGCCCATGAGTGCAGAGGGCTGGCGCCAAGGGTGCCAGTGCCATGGGTATCCAATGCCATGGATATTTGGCTTGATACCCATTGCCATGATTATCCAGCGAAACAAACTGTGTGGAAAAAACATTGCGCGCGTGTATCGCGACAGGGCTGGAGCCAGAGACGCCGACGACGTGGACAGCCATGGTCATTTCATTTCCATGGCACACAGCCCTACAAGGTGTGAGGACCTGAGACCGGGACATGTCCAGGTAGACTCAGACAGTGGATATCACCATTGTCCCATTCTGGATGCCCAGTCTACCCTTCCAGAGTGTTCCCTTCTACACGGTGTATGCCCTCCAAAGGTGCGTTGTTGTTGTTGTTGTTGTTGTTGTTGTTGTTGTTGTTGTTGCACTGGAACAGTGAAGATGTCCATGCAGCAACAGCAATCAATGCATGAGAAGGCGTTGGGGCAAGAGGCCCTGCGCCAACGGCGACATCAGGTGCCTTGTGCATCGCCGGATTGTTTGATAAAAAGCAAACTAAGTACTTGAACGCTTACGCCTGACAGCCAAGGCGCTGGCCAGCTAACGACTACTACTAGTACTACTACTACTACTACTACTATTACTACTACTACTACTACTACTACTACTACTACTACTACTACTAAGACTAATACAACAACAGCTATTACGACGACTACTACTGGTACTACTACTACTATACTACCACTACTACTACTACGACTACTACTGGTACTACTACTACTACTACGACTACTACTGGTACTACTACTACTACTGCTACTACTACTAGTACTACTTCTACTACTACTACTACTACTACTAAGATTAAAAATACAACAACTACTCCTACAACTACTAGTGATACACAACTACTAGTGATACAACAACTACTACTACCACTACTACTACTACTACTACTACTACTAGTACGGTTACTACTACTACTTTTACCACTACTTAGTACTACGACTTAGAAATACAAATTACTACTACTACTACTACTATTACTACTTACCACTACTACTTACTACTACTACTTACTACTACCACTTCCTACTACTACTTACTAGAACTACTTACTAGTACTATTCACTACTTACTTCTATTACTACTAGTACTACTACTTCTACTACTACTACTACTACTACTACTACTACTACTACCGCTACCAAGGGGCTTGGGCCAGAGATGCAGTGCCATGAATATCAATCTCATGGCTTCCCATTCACCAGAAAGGGGATATGGAGTCCAATACCAGTCCGGTTCCAGGTCTACTTTTGTGTGACTCGTGGATACCCGCCCTGCCGCAGTCTATCTTGGTAAAAGTGGTTCTGCGCCAATGCCCGGAAGTCACCCAATGCCATCTTTGGCGCGGGTGTCGACAGTGTCCCAGTCAATGCCCCAGTCTACTTTTTCAGGGGCTGGCATGGACCCCCACCTGGTGCCATGGATGTCGTGGGTTGAAAATACCGGATGTCGGCTACCATAAGGTTTGGGTATCCCATTGTACCACCTGATACACTGTCTCGGCCCACCCTGATGCCAACCTGCCCGACAACCAGGCTTGTGTCAGGGATGTCAAAGCCATGCAAAGCTGCATAGGGATGGACATGCATTGCCACAGCTGCCGTGAACGCCGTGAATACCCACATTGTCCCAGTCTGAGTTTAATGGTGAAGGGGGGCGCCAATGCTAGATATCCTCACTGCTGTCCTAGTGTGTAACCTTGTAGGCATGGATATTCACATTCTTCCACATTCTTCCAGGACCCTTGTGTGCCAGGGATGCCACTACCACGAATGTCAGTTTCATGGCTAGTATTCACATTGTCCCATTCTACCATTAGAGGGGTCGGTGACAGGAATGTCAATGCCACCAACATTTGATGCAACCTTCTTCCCAGATGCCGCTACAGTTCCGTGGATAAAGATATCCACCCTTGTAAAAGTGCATGGACGCCGTGAATTCCTTCCCGGATATCAATTGCTATGGCTATCCAATGCCATGGATACCCACACTGCCCTAGTCTACTCATTTAGGGGCTGGCGTGGAGCTCCACATTGTCCGAGTCTGCGCTTGTAGGCGCTGGTCAATGCCAGCCCACTCTTCTACAGGCCAGCGCCAGGGTTGCCAAGCACACCGGCCGATGCCAGTGTACACGACAACCAGGGATGCCATTGATTTAGCCGCGATAGCACACTGTCCGGGCCAGGGCCAGGTATGCTACTGTTATGGAATCCACATTGTCCCAGTCCATCCCATAGTGGCTGGCGCCAGGGTGCCAATGCACAGCCGGAGAGGGTATCCACATTGTCCGCATCTTCTCGTGTGAGCGCTGCTGGCATGGATGCCGTGAATATCTGCTGGATATCCAGTGCCATGGCTATCCAATGCGATGGCTGCCATGGATATCAATATCGTCCGAGTCTATCGTTGCGGACAAAATGTGGCTTCCACCATTACTACTGGGTGTGAGCAGCGGAGCTCATTCATTTGATGGATGGATTGTGCCTGTGGATGGACATTCGCATGGCATTAAAGTAGAAAGTAACCTTGAAATGGTCATGCGCAGGTTAAGGTTAAAAGCTGCCAACAAAATTGCAAGGGGCCTGCCGCGTGACAGGCCCACAAAATTTGTTGTTCATTCTGAAGGATGGATTGATGCCAGGTGGTGAGTACGGTGGACGAATGATGAACTTCTTTGGTGTGTTTCCGCATTGGGATGAAAATAGCAGGGTGGCATGGACAAGATGGCCTGAAGGAGCCGGAGTATCAAGCACGGGGGACTAGTTTCTGAAAGCGTGCCGTCGGAGAAGACCAAGAGACTTGGATCGCAAGGAATTGCATGATGCAATTTGATGAGGAGGGGGGAAAAGTGATGGATGGTGACAAGGCCCCTCAAAGTCTTCACCAAATAATTGCCTGATGCAAGCCTCACATATGCCGATTTCAATCAATTTGGGACTTCAAATGATCAACAATGCCAAAGCATTAATTGATCACTTCCCTGCTCCGCCAAGTGACGTAACAGAACTTATTGATCGACTGGAAATAATTTCGACAGATGACGTTAGGGAAACCACTTTGAAGTTAGAAGGTGAGACGCAATTACGTATCGTAGCGAAACTGGCATTATATGCCACGCTTTTATCATCGCAATTGTTTGGGATGCCTGACCGAAGGTACCAATGCCCAGGCTGTCTAGCCGAGACTCCTTCGTGTCTACCCGTTTGCGTCGTTTGCAATTCAGAGTACTGGCCAGCAGCAAAAATGCACAACGCACAAAGCCCGAAGGATCAGGAGCAGATGACAGATTAGGTAGAGAAAAGAACATCGCAAGTGCTGAAGACGCAATTCGAAAAGCGAAAAAAATTTTGAAGAAATTCACCGAACAAGGAAAAATACCATTGAAGACGACGGAATCAGAATTGATAACATGGTGGACAAAATGGCCGGACAAGTGATCAAGATCGAAGAAGGAGATGAAGAGAATCCGCCGTCGTTCGCAGGACCAAGAGCCCGAGGAAACCAAAGAAAGCACCACTCCAACTGAACATCTGTCGATGTTCAAGAGAAACTCGGCACTTCCAGATGAAGGGGAATGTGCCTCGACGGCAATCTGCAAGCTGCCTAGTGGCTGCTAGTGTATAAAATGGGGGAAATCAACCGCGGATTTATCCCAAACACGGTGGAAGTTCAATGTAGCCACAACCAAGGTAGAGAAGATAGAATTTTGGAGTAACGGTGTAGACCCGTAATCATTGGAGGTAAATTCCTTGTGAAAGTTAGGATCCAGCAACTGGAGTGCCAGAACTTTTCAGCGGAATCGAGCTCCCCGCAAGGCTTCGGGGCCGAGAAAAGCAAAAGGACCTGATTCGGCTCGTGCAATGGCTGTTTTGATTCACTAGTCTTGAGACGGGCATACTACAGGGTCGGGAGGGACAGCGCAAACTTTGCCGCAACCATCGCCCACAACGCAGAGCAAACTGATGAAATGAATGAAGGCCAAACGGAGAATGTTGTCTGGTAGTGCCGATAATGTCGAAATGATTACGGTCCAAAATGGCCCAAGCTATTCGCGCGCGTCAAATTATTGAGACTCACTTGTGATCGGATGTGAGACGTTTTCCTTGTTGTCGGAGGGAATGAGGACACCCGGGCGGAACTTTGCATTCGAATTGAAGCATTATTCGATCCCCTGAACCAAGAGGTCGACTCCGAATTAATCTTCATTTTATGCCATTTGACTGACCTAAAAAGTGCTGCTGGGAAAATGTTTGGGTGTCTATCAACTGGTGATCTCGCACTTCCAAGGCACCTCGTTCCAAATGAGGATTGAACAAGCCAAGACTATGCCCCAATCGGCTTTCGATGCGTCCCTTTATGCCGAATTGGAGGGAGCTGAATGGTTCCGATCTCGGACTGGATGCGAACCCCAAGAAAGTGGAATATGACAAATCACATGGACCACCAAGACCCTCGCGCAAGAAAATATGAACCCTCAGCCAATGAGCCCATGCCGCCGGGAACTGCTGACCAATCCGATCGACCATCATCGAGTGCTAACATTGGGGCCGGTGCCATAGCATACGCAGCAAAGGCGAGACCTATATCACCGGCGCTCAATCATCTCCAAGTTGCATTCCTCCTGATTCATTTCTTCCACCGAGAAAGTCCAGTGGAAAAGAACAGCACTCACAACATGACGATCGTTCCTACTATGGTTGTAGTCAACCCCATCAATCTCCTATCTATCGACGAGTCAAAAGGGGGAGAAAGGAAAAGGAAAGAGCAAATCTTCCAAGGGATTTGACAAAGAGTACTAATCATCGCATAAAGGCAGAGGATGGGGCCACCAGCATCAGGCTGGTTGGGATTGGTGCAATCGTTGGGCGGGATGGGACTACACCCTCGAAGAGAACAGCTGAGAGCCGGACGTTAGTTATGTTTCACGCATTTGCACTAGCAAAGCGGTGGGTTTCTTAAGTTGTTCCAACACAGCGTTTGAGCTTGAGCTTACTCAGTGCTATACACCACTGACAAATGCCCATTTTGCACACTGAGCTTGAGATCTCTCAGTTCTTTGCACCGCGGTAGAGTCAAAGTCCAAAAGCGAACAAAGCACGGCGCACTTGTCCTTGCACAAGTGACAGAAGCTTGAGGTGGCGAAAAGAGGCCTTGATACGGCGGGGGGTCGAACAGGACCTGTTACTCCACTCACGTGGCACTCTTTCCGGGTATTTATCCCGGACTGTGCCTACCAACTTGGCATCCCCAGAGCCCAAAGACAATAGATGGGGAACTGGCAAACTGAGTCCATTGCGGACATTTAATTTACACCAGGGACAAGCAGCACCTGGTGGTGGATATCTGGTCCAAAGTGACGGGCAAGATCCAAGAGGTGGATCTGGGGCGGGTCGGTCCGGGAGGACGTGGCACATCCAGGTTGGGATGGCAAACCAGTGGACAATGAGAGTACCCATGGATCCAGTGCTTTGGAAGTGGTTTCAGATGCCGAGGCGGGGCTCATTGAATGAGAAGGCGGGCCATACTCGGCCAGTATACTCAACGCGCCTCAGCATCCCAACTTGCAAGACCAACGCCAAAGGCCTCAGACTTGCCAACAGAAGATATACGCTGATGAGGTTCCACTACCAGTGGGGCCACTAGTGGTGGTGGCATCGTTGAGGAAGACCGGCAACCCTCCAATGCGGAAACTTCACCTAGATGGACGAGCAGTGGGATGTGGATGGGCCCCTGGCTTGGCAAAGGTATCCAATATGACTAGGGAAGACTATGATGAAGAGGTGGCGGGCCTCTTCCAGTGCGCAAGATGCTTCCACCGATTTCGCCTGATAGGGGAGTGAAGGATGCCCTTCCTAAAGATTTAAACTCTGATTCGTCAGTCTCGTTGGATTCCGTGACTGACTCTTCGGTCGATACGGTCTCTGAATCTGAGAAGGTTTTGTTGCCAAGGCCTTTGGAAGGAGACGAATCTCACCTTCCGGTCTTGCGAGGGAAGCAAGAATGGAGGCACTCGACTGGCGCCGGGGGCGCAGAAGGTAGTGCTCTTCACAACTTAGCATGGTCTGAACAGTTTGATGGTGGGGCCTTGCAGTCTCCGGCTGCTGCCACTGGCGCAGTCTGGGAACTGGGGTTGCCTGCATTACATGCGTTGGCCCAGGTGAGGCATGGACAGGCGGGTTTGGGGAGTGCTTCCTGTCCTTCGGCTGCAGGTAGGTCACAAAGGGCCACCACTGCACATTTCTTTTGTGGGAACGGTCCCACTTCTTTCACACGGGGGGCCCCCCGAACAGACAGTGTTGTGGAACCAGAACTTGACACACCGCAACAGGAAGTAAAAGGTGGTTGGCTTTTACTGGTGTGTCATTTTGTTGATATATATATATATACAGTATATACTGTTGATTTTTGAGGTGGCGCAACGAAAAAAGTCTGGTTCGCTGATTAGGGCTCTTTTTTGGCGATTCGCTTAGGTCCAACTGCGTCCATTCCACTGAAACAGTGACAATTTTGGATTGGAAAAGTATCATGGGGTTACAGCTTTGCTCTATGGAAGAGTAGTCTATTTGGTTTTTTTCCCTCCATCAGGGCGGGGGACAAGTGAAATTGCTGTGAAATGCCAAGTAAGAATCTATGTTGTCGTATGATCTAGGAAGTGTCCTTGATGAACCAGCTTTTATGAAGGTTCTGTTTTCGAGGGTAGAGTTGAAAATTGTGAGCTCACTTTTTTCAACGCCTGGGGTTTGGACACCCATCACAGGACTTGCGGTTTCACATGGTGGACAATTCTCATCAAACGCAAGGGCGCCCAGGAGAATGGCTTATTAATCAGTTGGTTTCCTTTTATAAGGCGCGCTCCTTATTTCAGAGGGCGGGTAGCTGACTTGCCATTCTTCAAGGTGCAATTGGGAAGCCAAATTGGGAAGTTTTTTTATCAAACACTTGTCACCTCGGTTCAAACCGGACATCCTCTTTTCTATTTGGCGTGGGGGGGGGCCGGACGTTTTCGAAACAAACTCATGGTTTTGTATACTACTATGAATAGAAGAAAAAGAAACAAAAGCCATCTTAAAACAACGCAACACCAAAAAAGACGGGAATTGCCATGGGAATTGCACTGTCTCGTGTGGTGCTGAATACCTCCGACCACACAGGCCCATGAGAATGAAGCAGGCTCGACTTACAATGCCAAAGGCCTGGCGCAAAGGGGCAAGTGGCACGTGGTGTCTCATCCAATTAAATTAGCAAACAGAATTGATTACACAGACTTTGATACCGAGCTGTTTTGCAATAAATTCTATGTACATGAGTATGTATATATGCATGTGAATATCATATCATCATATCCATGATCAGCATATTTGTTGGGTCCGGTGGACGTTTTGAACAATTCTTTTGTTGACCGTGAAATTTCTTTCATGTGTGCTTGGCTGAAAGAAGGTTTACACAGCGCGCCAGGACCCCCAAAGTCAAGTTTTTGCTAGAATTGCGTTTTTCCATGGCTTTTGACGATTTTGTTGTTCTTACTGCTGCTCACCCAAAAGATTCTCCAAGTGCTCAAAATAAAGCACCACCAAAAATGTCTTTCGTCTCTGATGAACCATCCGGACCGCCGGGCCAGCGGGACCGTTTCGCCGCAGGAATAGCATTATTCTGCCTCTTATATCTGAAGAGGTTGTGCCCACCGCGAAAAGATGTGGCTATGGCGGCTTCTTGGCGGTACGTTTTTGGGCGTTTTGTGAATAAGCCAGACGTGAAATAAACAAATGGCAAGAAAAGCTCGCAGGGAACAACATACACAAATGAAGAACTTCCAGTTTTACAATGGATTACTGTATTACCCTTTCTCCCATAATCATGGCTCAGTGGAAAATGGCTAGATCTGAAAGGTAACTACTATTGGAGGGGCCCATTTTTGACTTTTATGATTAGGGCAAAAAAATGGTTATTGGGGTGTAATTCCTATAATCCAAGAGCCTACAATAGGAAAATCATTATTTAATCATTATTTGACCAATATTTCAGATACATGACTTCTGATTAAGGTTCATAGGGACCTGGAACCCCAAGCAGCCAGTTTTTCATGGTTGTTTCAACTGGATGTTTCCGAATCATTACATAAAAAATGGTTGTTTCGCCCGGCGTCCGTTTCAAAATGGTTGTTGAGGGATCCAGGCAGGTACCCAAAAAAGCACCGGCTTCTCAACAGAAGCAATTTACAAGAGTCCCGAGTCCTTCCCACATTTTCCGATTCAAACTGCTTGGGTCTTTCGGGGTGGAGAAAACCTAAGGAAAAAGCAAAAAGGGAGATTGAAATTCTCAGAGACAGGATTTGTTGCCTGGATGCTATGGACCGGAGATTTGTCCCCAAGAAAGACTTTGATGTGTTGCTTGGGGCCGTTTTTTTTACTCTTTCGGGATGTTGTTGCAGTACTAAAAGGGATTGTTATACGGATGGATCTTTTTTTCAAGACCAGCTCATTCGTCGATTCTCGAACCATTTCGCTTTATCCAAGGTTAGGTCGAGGTGGTTGATTGGGGGGAAGGAGTTTCCTTGCCTACCCTTTTGGTGGGGGGGAGGCAGTAGCCATGTCCAGAGGTCCAAAAGGTCAAAGCTGCGAAGTTTTTTGCGTTTCCAGTAGATGATGAGGCAATGCTAGCTACGGGGAAAATTGTAAAAAAGGCGGCTCCTGTCTCTTTGAGTTTGCATCATTAAGAACCAGCAACCCTCAAGTACCCAGGTGAGAATCTATTTCGAGCAGCTCAACCGTGGAGGCGTTTGCGATTTTTTTGGGTGTTGCGTGGGACTAAAATTGGGTGTTTTTGTAAAACATTCCGCCGGCTGACTCAGTCTGACAGCGAATTTGATTTTCGCGCCCTGAGATTCATTTTTTCTCTTTCAAAAAAACACATGTTTTTGAAACCTCAGCTAGGTGGTGGCAACTCAAAGATTTTGTGTGTCCACCCCGGAGTTGTGGGGAGATGAACCAATTTAAGAAATAGTCTTCACATGAATTAAAGTTGAAACCACCAACCAGTCAGGAAAGGGACCCTTACAGTATTAAAAATTAAAAATTTTCTGAGTACAGACCTGGGCAGGGCGTCTAGTGAGACCCAAATCCATGGGCTGAGAGCTGAAGTTCATGTCATCTTTTGTATATAGATGTTTTTAGCGTTTCCAAAAACCAAAGGCGGCCAATGTCTGCATGAGATTACCTGTCATGACACAACATGTCAGAACAATCACCTTCGTCACACATTTGAATCCACAATCCGTTTCTGTCCTACAGCGAAAAGGATATATTTAGTACGTCGCCCCCTTTTTGATGTTCTGGCGCTACTTTTTATCACTGGATTATTTCTAAAATGGAAAGAAGCATTAGATAAATAGATCGCCCCGTTTATGACAAATCTTCCCAGGAATTCCATGTAGTTTGGCTTGGGCGAAACAAATCATGACAGAAGGTGATCCCCCCAAAAAATAGAACTTGATTTTCTGAGACAAAATGGATGATATGGACCGATTTCATTCGCAGATTCAATGAAATAGATCAAGACACGCGGCTTGGATTTTGCGATTTTTTGTTGGGAAAGGTGCAATACTTGTTTTTTCAAAAGTAGATGGAGTAGCACGCCAACAGGAGCACGCAGGCACACACGAAGGAGCACGCTATATCTCCAAAAATCGCACCTCTACCCTGTTACAGGGGGAGTATCGAAACATCAAAATCAAAATCAAAATGGGAGAGTAGGAGCACGCACGCACACAGGAGCATGCAAAATCCCCACTCGTCACTTTTCACCCCATAGTGCTCGTGGCCGGCGCAGCATTTCGTGGCATTTTTGGAGATAGCCGGAGCGCGAAATGTTGCAGTTTTCAACGCAGAAAAATCGTCTCCAAGATCGGGCGAGTCAGGTCTCCGAAGTGACGGGTGCGAGATGACGACTTTATCCTCGGATCATGGTCGGATCATGCTCGAATCACGGTCGAATCATCTTTATACTGGCGGGAGCACTTCAGGGATTTTGCGCTGAAATCTTGAACTCAGAGTTTCCTGGGAGGCGCAGTACTTGGTGAGTTCCAAGGGTGACTCTACTTGTTCCGTGCATTGGAAATGCATTTCACATGTTACGCGGATCACTCATGAGCTTCATTTTTCGTGCCAGGTGCGATATTTGGTGACTTTTCGGGGCGGGGGCAGCATGTCGTGCAATATTAGGAGGTTGCCGGAGCGCGAAATGATGTTTTATCATACCAAATGCGTCTCCAAGATGGGACGAGTCAAGTCTCCGAAGCGGCGGGTGCGAGATGACGATTGTTTGTTTGGATCATCCGCGGATATGTCCGGAATGTCCTCGAATCGTGTTTCTATTGGCGGAAGCACATCAGGGGTTTCTCGCTGATATCTTGGATTCAAAACTTCGTGGCAGGCGCAGTACTCGGTGACTTGGTGAGTTTGAAGGGTGACTTGATTTGCCGGGCGCATAGGAAGTGACGTTTCATAAATATGTCACGTGGGTTACAGTTGACATTCATTTTGCATGGCAGGTGCAGCATTTGGTGAAGTTGGGAGGTAACCTCTGTTGCTCCGCGCATTGTAAATGACGCTTCACAGGCGAGGCGGATCAAGCATGAGATTCATTTTTTACGCCGGGGGCAGTATTTGGTGAAGTTGGACTGTGACTTTTCGTGGCGGGCGCAGCATTTCGTGCAATTTTAGGAGATATAGCCGGAGCGCCAAACGTTGCATTTTTTCATACAAAATGCGTCTCCAAGATGCGACGAGTCAGGTCTCCGAAGCGGCGGGTGCGAGATGACGATTTTCAGTTCGGATTATGTTCGGATACGTTCGGAGTGTCCTGGAATGGTCTTATACTGGCGGAAGCAACTCTGGGATTTCTCGCTGAAATCTTCGTGGCAGGCGCAGTACTTGGTGAGTTTACTTTACTTGCTCCGCGCGTTGGAAATGACGTTTCATATGTGACGCGGGTCAATCGCGAGAGTCATTTTTTTGCGTGGCAGGCGCATGCAGTATTCGGCGAAGTTGGAGGGTGACTCTTGTTGCTCCGCGCATTGTAAATGACGTTTCATACGTGAAGTGCAACAAGGATGAATAGCACTGGAGCAATACTTTGTAGTACTGGAGTAAGTACTTTGTAGTACAGAGTAGTACTGGAGTAGTACTTTGTAGTGCAGAGTAGTGCTGGAGTAGTACTTTGTAGCACCGGAGTAGTAATGGACTAGTGCTTTGTAATATTGGAGTAGTTCTTTGTAGTACAGAGTACCTTGAGGGTCCTGGGATTGAAAAAAACCAATCCTGGTCAATATTTCAATATTGACCCCCTGGAAGATTGATATTTTTTGTTTTTCTTTTGTATGCTTTTTTTCAATCTGGGATTGATTTTCTGGATTGATTTTTTCAATACTTTTTTCAATCTGGGATTGATTTTTCTGGATTGATTTTTTTCAATCCAGAAATCTTGAAATTTTCAATCCAAGATTCTTGATTTGGCATGAAAAGGCTTTTTGAAATTACATACCAGCTAAGGCAGCTGTTGTCAGCAACTCTAGCTACTCTACTCTCAGCTACACTCAGCTACTCTAGCTACCCTAGCTTTTCCAGATACTTTGGATACTTTACCTCCTCTACTCTCAGCTACTCTCAGCTACTCTAGCTACTCTAGATACTTTACCTTCCCTAGTCTCAGCTTTACCCTAGATACTCTAGATGCTTTACCATCTCTAGTCTCAGTGGATCTCGCTACCCTTTAGCTACTCTACCCTCAGCTAATCTAGCTACTTTAGCTTCTCACTCTCAGCTACTCTAGCCACTCTAGATGTTCTAGATATTCTAGCTATTGTCTCAGCTACTCTCAGCTATTCTAGCTATTCTACAGTCAGCTACTCTTAGGTAATCCAGATACTTTACCTACTCCACCCCCAGCTACATAAAAAAAATGGCAAGAATAGAACAACTAGAAAAAACACCAACATCAATATTGAAATTGAATGTAAAGTAACATAAAAGGACAATGAAAAAACATAAAATTACATGAAAGAGGAAAAACAAAAGGAAGCGCTCTCACAAATTCTCACCAAAGTTTATCCAAAAAGTAAAGACAAATGGAGAAATTCTCACAAAATATCACGAAATTTCCACCCAATTCCACCAAATTTACAAATGGAAAAACGAAAGGAAGAATTCTCGCAAAATCTCACCAAATTCCACCAAATGTCACGAAAAGACATAAAAGGACACAAGCCGACACCGAAAGACAGCAAATTTTACCAAATCTCACCGAACTTCACCAAATTTCCATCGAATACAGCGAAAGGCATCAAGTTTCCACCAGAAGACACAAAAAAGACACAACTAAAGGGCCCAAAACTGACACAGAAAAGACACCAAAAAAGTCACACCAGAAGACGCAAAAAAAACACCAAAAAGACACAAAAAGAAACAAAACACGACAGCAAAAAGACACCCAAAAGACACAAAAAGACACAAAAGACACAAACCAAGACAGCAAAAAGACACAAAAAAGACACGAAAAGACACAAAAAGAACAAACACTACAGCAAAAAGACACCCAAAAGACAGCAAAAAGACACAAAAAGACACAAACCAAGACAGCAAAAAGACGCAAAAAAGACACCCAATTTCACCATTCTCACCAAATCTTAACAAAATTAGTCAAATTCCCCCGAATTTTTCGAAAGCTCACCAAATTTGCACCAACTAGACAGCAAAAGACTTGTACCAAATTTCACCAAATTTCGTCAAGTTTCGCCAAATTTCCACCAAAAGACAGCAAAAGACACCAAATCAGAAGACACCAAAAGACACAAGAAAGACATCATTTTGGATTTTTATTTCTTTCTGCTAAAATGCAGGCAGAACACACTGTTCCTTTTTGATGCTACGAACAGCCTCGGGAATGCAAAGGGCGTCGCCTTGCATGAACTTAGTACACTTCTCGACAGTGCGTGTTCACTTACACTCCCCCGTTTTGGTTGGAGTGCCAGCCAAAAACCGGTTCTATGCTCAAAGCTGTTCGGAACCACCGACGACCTCATATGAGCCGTCACTTTCTACTTTGTGTGTTCTATCTACACATTGACTGCTCGATGAAACAGTTGGTGTTTTCATCTTCGGGAAGGTGTAGCCACTCTAACTGGCATTGTCATTGGTGATGTTGCTCACAGTCCAGCAATCTACATGGGGGTCAGCTCCACCACCACGGATAAACCTCTTTGTAATCTGCTGGCCGTCCAATTGACTTCCTTCAACTGGCAGTGAACCAGGAAGTGGGTGAAATCTACCCTTTCGCCCTCTGCCATGAATGCGGAGCACCCACCCTCCATCCAGTTTGCTGTGTCCTGACCTGTTGGGCAATACTGATACTGCTCAATCCTTCAGATCGTTCTCTGAGGTTCTCCATCGCCACTGGTTGTAGGTCTCGTCCATGACATAGAAGGCGATCCAGTCACCACAACCTGCGGGGTTCGAATCCCAAGTTTGAGCCGCCTTCTCACTCCTCACTGGCTCGATTGTCCCACCCAATGCCCTGTACGGACGGCGTGGTGGGACAAGAGCCCTTTGCATTCCATCTTCAGCCACTCTTGAAGGAGTCATTGGATGACTGGCCATACAGTTCGCATTGTCTAACACCAGTGCATGGATTCTTTCTTCCAAGCTTTCACTCACCTGCTTCTTCAATTCTCTCTTCTTTTCATCCTCGTTCTGCACCTCTCGGGACCCACTAGGATATCCTTGGTCCATCAATCCAGTGGCATCGTCGAAAAGCGCTCTTCCTGCAGGGAAAGGACTCGCGACCTCCTGCTCGGCCGCCGCTGTAGAAGACGAAGCTCCATGGCTAGACTTCGCCCGAGCCTGTCAATCCTAAAGGCTCGTAAGCCTGGGGATCTACCTAAGAAAACTACTTCCTCGCCTTCTCCTTCTTCCTGAGATTTTGACCATTTTGGATCTTGAAACCCTTTTTTCCGGTCTTGTTTCTTCTTGATCATCCTCACACTTACATGGCCCAGAGGCTCTTGTTTCCCGTGCGGGTGGCCTTCTGGCTCTTGTTTGTGGCCCAGAGGCTCTTGTGTCCCGTGTGGGTGGCTTCCTGGCGCTTGTTTCCTGTGTGGGTTTCTTTTTTTTTAATCTCGGGATCTTCTTCTTTCTTGTGGCCCTGTGGCCTTTGACTGCCCAGTGGGTTGTTCTTTTTCTTAGTCTTACTCCACCATCCAGCTGCGAGTCCTGACAGCAATGTCGGCGCCACCGATGTCCTGCTTCGTCCAGACTTTCCATAGGTGTGGCTCCGGGGTCTTCTCCAATCTCATTCTGCCATGTGGTGATTGCCAGACCATCTTTTCCATCTTTGAATTGCGAAAGTCACCCCAGTCTTTTGGTGACGCGATCAGCCCGTAAAGAGCTCCTGTGACTTGCCACTGTTCTTCTCTGCTCTCCATTGCCTCCGCCTCCTTGAGAATCTGCGGTGGCTGGACCGCAGTGATGCGGCCTGGCGTAGCACGTCGAGGCGCTTGTCAAAAGGCCATTTTGACATCCACGCAATTGAAATCGACCGCCTTCGATGTGCCGAAGTGGAAATTAGAACTCTCACCGTTCCATTCCCCACTCGTCCAGCCGCTGTTTCAATCTCAGCACTTCCCACTCCTGCTGCATAGTTCCCGCAAACCACGACGCGTGCCTTCAACTTCCTCGGAGGCTTTTGAGTAGCTACCAAGAGAGCCGGAAGCACTTCCACCTGAATCCGGTTATCTTTCCTCGTGGCTTCGAACTCTTCTCTAGAAATTGGCTTGGTGGCACCGTGATCCAGAAGACTCTTGTATTCATTCTTCAAGGCCGGTACCCAATCTTCGATATGTCTTCTCACTTCCTCTGTGGCCGCCGTTCTTGTAATGAGTACGTCCTCCGGATATTCTTTCTCCATCGCTTGCTGACATTCTTGTTGACATAGATCTTCATCCAGCTTAGCACATCCAGCCAATCTGGTTTCCGCATGTGTCGTCTCCAGTTGCATAGTTCTGACCAGATCGACCACCTCTGGAAGGTCCCTCGCTCTCTTACCTTCCAAAATTGGTTGTTGTAGTTTAGCTCGAAGCAACACATCCAGAGCTTGACTTCTTGCTTTCGCTTTCCAATCCAACTTACTGTAGTCCTCATCTTCTGCGTCCTCTTATCCAATGCTCCAGATCCACTCTTCCCCTGTGCGAAGTAGCCGCAGCACAGGAGGCCCATACTGTTTCCCATGCAGTCGGGGTCGTGTGCGTTTGGCAATGGACGCTGAAAAATCCCTCACACCTCTTCCTCCACGGGTTGCCTCATGTTCAGGAATCTCTATCCTGGAAAAGTGGCGCAGCCTCTTCTGCATCCTCGGGATCAGAATCTTCTTTTATCCCACTCCAACGTCGTAGATCTTCCGGAGGTTCTTCACACTGCACCACCACAGTGCTCGGCAAGAACCGACCTCCAGCTTCAACGTAGTGTCCTCAATTGACGAAGGAAACATCTGCCATGCTGGACCCCACACTTGGATCCGTTGCATAGGCTTCGACCATCCAGGATCTTCTGCTCCCCGTCGATGCCACCTTTTCCTGGGAGCCATGGCAGATGTTCCAAACGGCACCATGGGCGGCAATCTAACGCCAAACTCCTTGAGCTGGATTCTTTGCTTTTCTTCGCCGCAGTGATAGGCCGCCAACGCCCAGTAATGCGCTGGTGCTTTGCTGGCTGCCATGAGTCCGTACCCTATTTTCGATGACGGTGATTTCTGCTTCGGCTCTGCTGTTACCTGTCCCTCGCCTCCGGACGATGTAGCGTGCCAAATGCTCCGAGATCTGATCCAACAATGCACCGGCTTGGAGATTATAGCTCCTTGGCTCGGTCGGAGTGCTACCGAATCAAGGGCAAGTTCAACGCCTGCGGCCGGGCATGCATCACTGCCAAGACCCGAATCACTTCTGATGAATGTCGCGTCTTCATGGGCAGGACAAACGTCCAGTGCTTGACTTCAAAGTCTTGCATATCCTTCACTGCCTCCTTCCATCTTTGGGTTTTCTGCATCCGCAACTCGGATTTCTGCTGTTTCCGGAAGGTCCTGTTGCTGGTCTTGAACTCCCATCGGATCCGACGTGTCTTCCGCCCATTCAGAAGAGTTTGCACAGTGGCGGTGAAACTGACACGCGGCTCCCTGTTCCGAGTTGGTAAGTGGCACACCAGAACCTTGATCTTGGAGTTGCCGTTCCTCCCCCATGTTTGCTCTTGAGTGTTGGCAACAACTTGACGACCCTTCTGCTTGGGGCTTCCCTTCCTTCACCGGCGCTGTAAATGTTCCAACCATGAAGTAGCGATAGGATCCTTGCTCTTGAAAGGTGGCTGGTGTGAAAGGTCCGGCAATATCCACACTGAGTCCAAAAAGAGACCGGTGTAGGAACTCGTTTCCGTCGGCGATCTCGTCCTTGGTTTTGAACACAAACCATACAATCCCGACGATATGGCATGTGACCCATATCCACATGCTGTGTCCAATCCAAGAGCTCCTCAGAGCCCCCTTCGCACTCACTGCCCGCAAGGCTGTCGACGATGAAGCCGTTGTGGCAGCCGGTCACCTTTGCATGGGCAAAATTCCAAACTGGTTTGACGATAGCTGTGGACGACTTGTCGGTGCAGGCCCATGTCGGATGTTGAGTTGATGGAATAGCATTTGGTCCGTTGCTACCTCCCTCGCTGATAGTCATACCACCTTTCCGGATCATCCCGTAGTTGAACCTGTGTAGGGCCCCGAACACTCTGACCTTTCTTTCGCTTGATAGCCACTTGAAGCCTCGTCGCCAGACCTTCAGCCGACTCTTCTGCCTGTTTAGAGACTTCCATCCGCTCTGCAAGGGTCGCGGGCCACTCTGTATGACTTCCTGGTGGCATCCGAAGTTCGTTCAAGAACTCAATCTCAGGGACGTTGGTCAAAGTCATGGTTGGTTTGGTGAACTTGTGATGGAGACGCCCCTGATCGAAGCTGATCAACTTCAAATTGACTTCTTCTGCCACGGTGTTGGTTTCCGGCCACGCCATGAACGAGCTGTAACCCATCCAGGGTCGAGGCATCTCAGTGTCCACAAAAGTCCCCGGGTCCTGAGGCTGTCCAACCAGTGCTTCCATCTTGTTGTTGGCTTCATACGCAATCACGATGAGCCACTCGGTGCGCAGCCACAGTACAGCGCCGTCATCCGCAAGCTGCTGCTCTGCAGCTGAATTTCGCTCTAGCCCAAACCGTTGATCACCTGTTCGTGACCGAATCGGTCTGGTACCATCGTCATTTCTGTCGCCGCAAAGTGACTGTCCTACGCGGGGGCCCTGCTAGGATCATAGCCAGTCTGCCATCTTGTGCCAATTGACACAACCAGCCGTAAAGATGACTATCATGGAAGTTCTGTCTCTTGGATATTTCCACACAGATGATCACCAAGCCTTCCTCGTCCATTGTGATCCACGTTTGAGTCTTGGGACCACTGAATAGATGCAGTACTATTGTAGATGCACTCTCCACTCGGCGCCGAAACCCGATATTGAAAGGCACTCTCTCCATGTCAGGGTGTTCCGCTACCAAGATCCGTGTTGCTATCCTGTCTGGAGCATGGGGAGACATGCTCCGCAAGTTCAATGCCTGCTCAGCATGCGACGAAGGGCATCGACCTGCTCCAGCTCGCTTGTTGAAATTGCCAAACACCTTGCGAATGCCACAGCGTCCTCGGTGATAGTCTTCAACCTCTCTCGTAAGTTCATCTCCACACCACTTTGGTATCACAGGGCATCCTCCATCCAAACGCACTGGCAGCACGGTTCCATTTGCCCGGGTCATTGTGTGTGGGTTCTGTTCCCATTGGATCTTGATGCCAATCTTGGTGAGATCTGCTAATGGTATGATTGGTTGAATCGCCCTGCCCTGTGACAGCAAGGTCCCGCACTCTTCCAACTGTCGTAGTCGAATGCCCCCTCATGCCAGCTTCACTTTCATGCATCTTCACTTACTGCCACTCTAAGTGGGTTTGTTGCCCCACCATCCAGCAAGTACGTTTTCTTTTGCATCACATCAACCTTTCTCAGCCTCACCGCACTGATCTGTATTCGAAGACTCCGAAGCAGTGATGTCACTTCTGACAGACGAGCTGTCTCCCCTGTTCCCGCTCCTGAAGCTCCTCCAGATCCACTCTTCTTGGTGCTTTGCGACGATGCTTGACTTTCAACTCCATTCTCATTCTTCACCATTGCAACTTTGGGACTTTCTTTGGTAGCTTTTGTCGATTCTCCATCTCCGCCAGCTTCTTTGCCACCGATGTCGATGCCCCTCTACCATTACCTTTCTTCGTCTTGGTCTTGCCATGTCCACTCCCAGCTTCATTGCCCGTCCCACCCCCCCCAACTGGGACATTACTGTCACCAGTTGTACGTAGTGGGCATTCAGCCTTTTTGTGGGTAGTCGTCGAGCGCAGGAAACATCTGTTGTTTCGATTCTCTAGGGAGCCCCAGTCGTGAAGGTACGAACAACATTTGCCCTGACGGCAACCTGCATCCGTACCCCCGAACTTGGAGGGTGGTGTCGTAGTAGTCTCTTCACCGCTGAACTGGTAGTCGAGGAGGCAGGTGGCCTAGGGACTTCACTTTCACGCACCAATTTCAAGGATTCCAGTTCAGCTAAAAGACACTCACTCAAGTTCCATACCGTCTTCTCATCTGGCCCGGAATCCACTTGAAGTTGAGATCTTGCCTGGGCAAAACGGAAGGTTGCTTGGACATCCAATCGACTCACCAAGTGTGTTCCACCTTCCAACGCCTTCGGCAAAATAGTGGGATCCGGTACTGCCGCTTCTATCTCCTTAGTTCTGGCGTAGAAGCTTCTCCACGATCGGACTGAGGAGCAATCTTCCTGCGGGGTACTTCCATACCGCGGTTCTGAAACCTTCATCAGCATTGTCCGCTCTTTTTGAATCCCCCAGGTTGAAAGTCCTTCAGCAGGGTGAAGAGGATCCCAGTTGTGGTCAGAAGCCTTTCTGCAAACACTGTCTCCTTCGATGTAGTTGGGATTGACTTCAGCAACAGTGAAATGCCTCGTTCAGAGTAGCTGAGGACTAGAATAATGAGAACAGCTAAGAATAGCTGAGAATAGCTGAGAGTAGCTAGAACAGCTAGAGTAGCTAGAGTAGGCCATGACATCGCACTGCACCACGTGACATGACACAACACATGCCATCACATCGTTTCAAATGACGTGCCCACCACATCACCTGACCCCCCAACAGACATGAAGACATCAAAACAGTTCACTTCAAAGCACAAGACATCACCATCATGAAAGGGAAGAAGGCTCGTTCACAGCAACGAAATGATTTTGCCATCGCGCAGGGCAGTCGCCTTGCGCACATTCTATGGGCAAATTCTTTCTTTGCTTTACAGCTCTTTTTCCCTTCTGAAACTTTCGCTGCCGGCTCATCCGGGAATTGCTTGTATGCTTTGGCTGGTTGGTCGACCGTACCTAGATTGTGCCTTGAATGGTCCGGCTGCTCCCATTTTTTATTGCTCCGGCTAGCCTGCTCCCCTTGCTTTCGTGCTATCCTCGCTTTCCCGCCTCGCCCCGCATTGTCCTCATGGCTGCTGCGCCTGCTCAACCAATGCTTCAGGCCTGGTCGCTGCAAGTGGGCCGTTCAAAACCTGTTGATATGCAGTCAAGTGCCGTGTTTTTTTTGGTTCCTTGCATCCTTCAGGTGACTTCCACCACCTTGGACGCAATGTGCGCTGCCATCACGGCACCAGGGCCTGCTGCTCCACCTGTACCCTTCCGGGTGACCTCGTGGAGCTCTTCCTTGCTCACCCTGGTGGCAAGGGGCGACAAGGCTCCGAAAGAGCATGAGGCGAAGGTTGCAAAGCTCAGGAGCTTCGCCCTGGAGGACGCCTTTTTCGTTTGCGCGAAAAGAAAGTAATAGAAGGTTAGAAGTACGATTGCTGGAAAGTTGACACCTATTATGCAAAGCTTGGTAGTATATACGGGTAGGGTGGATGTCAGTTTATTCTGGGGAGATGGTATGTGTAACTTTCGCCCTCTTTGCAGGCCGTCTCCTTAGGATATTCCAAAAGTGGAGCTAGACAAGCAGTGCTGCATTTATAGGAGGTCCAAACATGCAATGCAGCCCATGGATGCGACAACCTGCAGAACAATGAGAACTTTCGATTTCGCTTGTGAAATTTGCCTTTCTAGAAACTAGCTTGATCAACATGCCGAAAACCAGTGGCCCGGCCCCAGGAGCAGTTGGACATCTTCACGAACAGCGGCGTTTACGTCTTTTTCGACGCCGACGGCGGGAACCCAGCGCCGGCTCAGTTTGACGCCGTCCAGGCGTACTGATTCCTTTGACAGCCTGGAGAGCGCCAGTGTTTTAATCTTCTCAGCTGCTCATGCATGATACATACCCATGAGCCCACTGTCCTATGGGAAAATATCACGAAATTGATTTCAACGCAATTTTGATAAATGCGGAACAATTTCAATTGTATATCGGGGATGGTGTCTGGCTTGACTTTCGACTCTAGATGCACATTCAGTTGCCTTGAAGAAGCAGCTTGGGGATTTTCCGATGGAGCAAAAATCACATACAAAGAATTGAGTGCAAGAAAAGTAATGAAGAACTGTCGTTGTGGCGTATCTTTGATTTGTAGAAATTTGGGCAAAAATTCCGTATGCTTTCTTTTCGGAAACTTGGGCGATGGTACTGTAGAGAAAGTTACACTGCAGTTTCTAGAAAAGCAGGCTCGTAGTTTCCCATCTTGGTAGTGTGCCCCACCCAAACTGATTGGTAGAGCGAGGATGCTCAACCCGACAGTTTGGTAGAGGACATATGTTCGACCCAGCTCTTTGGTAGAGCACAATTGCTCGACCAAGCAGTTTGGTAGAGCACAAAACAGTTTGGTCGAGCATACCCTGTAGACCAAACTTAGACCAAACTTAGACCATTCTAGTTCGGTCCAGCATATATGCTCGACCCAACAGTGTATGCTCTGTCAAGCTGTTGGGTGGAGCATATACGCTCTACCAAACTGTTGGGTTGAGCGCCCTCCTTCGTGGTAACCTAAGATGATTTAGCTGAATTCTATTGATGAACTATTTGCATCATCTTGTATTCTGGACAAGACCGTGAAATCTAACCAGATTTCCAAGTTTGCGCCGCAGAAGTTGTATTACATATCAAGTTCCCTTTATGTAACTTCCGTTCTGGCCCATAAGGCGTGAAAAGTCCCGAGGACAATGTCACCGAATGGTTCATCCTCCCAATTCATGATGGTTTTGACACTTGTCAACGTTTCTAAAAATTTCACAATTATTGTATATGCATCTATTTCATGTTTTTCTGTTATAATTTGCTTGAAAACATTCGATCATCGTCTCACGCAACTTCTTTTGGTATGGCTGGTGTTGAAAGATGGCTAGGCTATGACGTGATACAGTCTATGTTTCTAAGCAAAACTGCATCATGCCTCATGCAGCTCGACACCCTGGGTTTCTCTTCCACTATTTCAACATCAGAAAGTGTTGCCTAGACATGCATGTATCCTGGGCCGCCCCCAGATCTCAGTGGAATTAGTATCCAGGCGTACACCCGGCCGGACGACCTTGGCCCTCGCCGGCGGGTGGCTGGGGAAGGCGCTGTGGAGCAACTGGTTCCGGACGGGTGCCGCCTCTGTGTGCCTGTGGAAGTCAAAGAACAAAGCCGCCTCAAGCGAGATTCTTGGCTAGATCTTCCTTTCATTTTCGATGACGTCTCAACTGTTTTCGCACATTTCTCTAACCTTTTTAAGGCGGTCAGGTTCTTGGCAGGCCACTATTTGGTGGTGGCGTTCGCGTGTACCCTTTGTTGCTCCGCACGTTGTAAATGACGCTTCATACCATGTGAAAATTATTAGTTATGAACCATGAGAATTATTTCCATGGCAGATGCAGTATTTGGCATTGTTGGAGTCCCGCTTCATTTGATGAAATTTGGAATCATAGTCGGAGAGCGAGGCCTTTCACCTTTCAATACAAAGCGGCCGTGTGGACTGATGGTTTTTTTCTCGGATCATGGTCGGATCGTCCCCGCAGTGCAAGTACGTTTCAGCTGTTTTCCGCGCATGCCTCTGGGATTTTGGAGTCGCTTGGAAGGTAACCTCCGTTGCTCCGCGCATTGTCAAAGAGGGTCAATCATGAGAGTCATTCTTCCTGGCGGGTGCAATCGTATTTGGTGATGTTGGATGGTGACCTCTGATACTTTGTGCATTACCGGACATTCCATATATGTCACGAAGGTCACTTTGCGTGACAGGCGCAATATTTGGTGCTGTTGGATGGTGTCTCCGATTGCACTGCGCACTGTCAATGCGTTTCACGTTTCATATGTGACGAGGATCAATCGCGAATGTTTTTTTTTCATGGCAGGCACAGCATTTGGTGGAATTGAAGGAGGGTAGCGCGTGTTGCTCCGTGCAATGTAAGTAAAGAACCATTCCATCTGTGACGAGGACCAATCAAATTTTCGTGGCAGGCGCAGTGCAGTCTTTAGTGATGTTGGACGTGCTGTAAGTTTGCACGGCGACGCGACATTTGGTGAAACTTCGAATGTGCTAGCCGGGGCGCGAAATGGTGCGCGCATTGCTCGTGGCGACCGCGAAAGGAAACCCTGGTTGCAAGGCGGGTGTGGGCTGACATTTTCTTCTTCGATTATTTTTGGATTGGTGTCGGATCACGCCGGTCGGCACTGCATTGCGCATGGCGTTTCTGCCGTTTCTGGCAAAATTCTCTGGGATTTTGCAGAATTTTTTTTCGTGGCAAGCGAAGTTTTTGGTGATGTTGGATGGTGACTCGTGTTGCTCCGCGCATTGTAATAGATGTTTCATATGTGAGGAGCATCAAGCATGAGAGTTATTTTCAGTGGCAGGGACAATGTTTGGTGATGTTGCAGGGTGACCGCTGAAGCTCTGCGCATTCTACTGGGCGTTTCATGCGTCGGGAATGTTAAGCCTGAGTGTCGTCGTTGCAGTTTGCGCTGCATTCCTGAGGTTGCCCGCCGCAATGTACTCGTCGTTTCATATATGTGTTGCGACCATGCAAAAAAATCGTAGGAGTTTGCACTTTGCAGTGATCTGAAATGTTTTGTTGTACTTTGTGATACAGAGTAGTACAGAATAGTACTGGAGTAGTGCTTTGTAGTGTGTACTTTGTAGTGCTGTGTGCCACTTTGTAGTACGGAGTATTATTGTGTGTAGAACAGAGTAAAACAGACTAGTACTTTGCTGGAGAACTACATCATCTAGAAGTCTACAGCGTCGTTCGGGCCATAATCAGCATGCGACATGAAAGGGTTCAACTGTCAACAAATCACAATCAATTCCTATACGGCCACCTCGATTCGTCACTGGTATACCCACAATTTCTTTTTTTAACACCAACGACAACTAAGGAACTGGGTGCATGCCTTTACAAGGTTGACTGGGGCAACCGAATTGGCAGGCCAGTGGTGCTGAGGCGCTTCGGCCACGGTACAGGGCCGCCAGCTTTGCAGCTGGTGGCCGGGAAAGAGGACGGCGGTACCTGGTACTGCTCCGTGCCTCTGGAGGCCTCCGAGACTGCACGAGTCGCTTGGCCAGGTGCTTTTCCCCAAACAAATTACTGTTTGGGGTTCTTCATGCGACCTTAAACGTGTCCGCCTTGGTGTTGGTTGGTATGTCGGCCTTCTTGGGCCTTGAAAGGGTCTTGTCCCTGTTCATGCGGAGGTGGGTGTGAGTGCTTGGCGGTCCGCCTTCTTGGGCTTTGAAAAGGTCTTGGCTCACTTCAAATGGGGGCGGGTGTGGGATGACGTGTCCGCCGTCTTCGGTCCTTGAAATGGTCTTTTGTCTTGCTTCATGTGGAGGCGGGTGTTGGTTGATGCGTTTGCTGTCTTGGGCCTTGAAAGGGTCTTGTTTCGCTTCATGTGGAGGTGGGTGTTGGTTGGTGTGCCCGCTTCCTTCGGCCTTGAAATGGTCTTGTCTCCCTGCCTGTGGAGACGGGTGTTGCTTGGTGTGTCCACCTTGTTGGGTCTTGAAATGGCCTTGTCTTCTTCTGGTTTTGGTTGGTGTGTCCACCTTGTTGGGGCTTGAAATGGTCCTGTCTCGCGTCATGTGGAGGTGGGCGCTGGTTGGTTGGTTGGTTGGTTGGTTGGTTGGTTGGCGTGTCCGCCTTCTTGGGCCTTGAAATTGCGTTGTCCCGCTTCATGTGGAGGCGGGCAGATGTCNCGCCTTGTTGGGCCTTGAAGTGGTCTTGTCTGCCTTCATGTGGAGGCGCGTCCGCGTTCTTAGGCCTTGTTGGTTGGCGTGTCCGCCTTTCCTGGGTCTTGAAAAGGTCTTGCCCCCTTTCATGTGAAGATGGGTGTTGGTTGGCATGTCCGCCTTCTGGGCCGCGCAATGGCTTTGTCCCCCGTTAACGTGGAGGCGGGTGTTGGTTGGTGGATCCGCTTTCTTGGCCCGCGGTCTTGTCTCCCTTGATGTGGAGGGGGGCGTTGGTTGGTGTGTCCACCTTGTTTCCCGTCTTTATGTTGGGGTGGGTGTTGCTTGGTGTGTCCACCTTTCTTGGGCCTTGAAGAAGGTCTTGTCCCCCTTCATGTGGAGGTGGGCGTTGGTTGGCATGTCCGCCTTCTTGGGCCTTGAAATGGTCTTGTCCCTCTTTACGGAGGTTGGTGTTGGTTGGCGTGTTTGCTTTCCTGGGCATTGAAGTAGCCTTGGGCTTTGAAGGTGTTGGTTTGCGTGTCCGCCTTCTTGGGCCTTGAAATGGTCTTGTCTTACTCCTTGTGGGGGCGGGTGTGGGTTGGTGTGTCCGCCGTCTTCGGGCTTGAAGTGGTCTTGCCTTCCTTGATGTGGAGGTGGGCGTTGGTTGGTGCGTTTGCTTTCTTGGGCAGTGAAATGGTCTTGTCTGCCTTCATGTGGAGGTGGGTGTTGGTTGGTGTGTCTAGCTTGTTTGGCTTTGAAATGTTGTTGTCCCCCTTTATGTGGAGGTGGGTGTTGGTTGGTGTGTCCGCCTTCTTGGGCCTTGAAATGGTCTTGTTTCATATCATGTGGAGGCAGATGTTGGTTGGTGTGTCGGGCTTCCTGGACCTTGAAGTGGTCTTGTCGGCCCGCCTCCTTGGGCATTGAATTTGGCAAATGATGCCATCAAATCACATGTTCACTTTGAGTTTGCTTCAACTGTTCGGGGTGTACTTTGGTGTAACTTGTTTGTTTCCATTCAGCTAGACTGCAGGCTTGTCATGTGAGCACACGTGCATCGGACATATATCCTGGGGGCACAATGTGGCTTTCATGCCGCTTCAAAACTTCCGCTGACCGAGGCGCTTCTGGCATCAGACGAAGGCATGGAGACGGTGTTCAGCCGCCTGGCCCTCCTCCTCACACCCACGAAGCCGATCCCCTTAAAGAGTGCAACGGTGCTGCCGGACATCACCACGTACATGCACGGGGCAGACACGGAGGTGCCGACGGCTGGGGCCAGATCGGCTACAAACTCGCCAAGGCGAAGCATTCCATGTGCGAAAGTCCAGGGAGGCTAGCATTGATATTGCTTGATTGTAGACCTCGTACGTGAACTCATTGTAGACTCTCGAGTCTTGATGTTATATGTTTCTGACTTCTAGGTAAGACCTTTTGATCATGGTAATTGAAAGTCAAACCTTTGCCTTTGGTCAAGACGCAATCAATCCATGTGAAATTCTGAAGGCCTTGGCGTGCAGCTTTTTCTTTTGTTCAGAATCCACCTGGAAAGGGATTATATTGAGAACTAGGGTTTCATGTTGAAAAATAGAGTGTGCCATGTCAAAAGTATGCAAAACTCTTATATGAAATGAAAACAAACTTTGGCATAATTTTGACATGGCAACTTGTTTTTCGCAATATGAAACCATAGTTCTCAATATCATTCGTTTCAAGGCGCAGGTGCCCTAACCCTGTTTCTCAGTCGCTGTGCCTTTGCAGGACGTTGGGTTGCTGAAGGGAGCCTCTGAGTTCGAGAACCGTGTCTTTTACGACGCCTGTCAGTTTAGAGCCGTGTTGAAGGAGAATGGGTCAGACACGGCCCTGCTGGCAAAAGGCCAGGGCAGTCCTGCAAGTTTGTTGGTTTGATTGATCTAGGGGCACAAAAAGAGGTTTGGCTTGCATCTCACCATATCCAGTCATTACAAGACGCACAGAAAAGTTGAGAGGCCGAAACCAAAGTCATTTCCCCATCATAATGGTGCCAACCCACTACGCAAACACCTCTTTTCCCGAAAGCGTTGCGAAAGGGTTCTTCTAAGGAACGGGGGCATACTTGACCACCAACCCTTGACGACAGCAAGATAATGTTACTAGCTGAGCACCAACCCCTGGCCAAAGCAAGATGATAGCTGAGGATGACTGCTGTGAAAAGCTGCTGAAAGAAAGCTGCTGAGAATATCTGGTAGCTGGCCACCAACGCGTGACCACAGCAAGATGATAGCTGAGGATGACTGCTGAAAAAAGCCGCTGAAAGAAAGCTGCTGAGAAAAGCTGCTAGCTGACCACCAACCCCTAACCACAGCAAGATGATAGCTGAGGAAAAGCTGCTGAATCCACTTGAACACCAAATTTCTCTTGCATGGATTCAACAGTGCAGCAGGTTTTTTGGACATGACTTTCACATTGCTTGTACCCTCAAAAGTGAGGAGGGGTTGCATCAGGCATTGAAATTGATGGGTGTTTTCTCGCCAAGTTAATTCAACTTGGATTTCAACTGAATCCCTCCAAATCAAGTGTTGCTATACGTGGCTCTGGAGCAAGACAACACATTGGCAGAAACAACATGTTGGGCCCAATCAGAATCAGGTCAAGTGCCTGACCCTCGTCACTGACCGTGAGACCTTCTAGCTTCCAATGGCGAAGGAGTGCCTCTACCTTGGATGCATACGATACTTTTGAAATGCAGACACTCAAGATGAGACTGGCGACTGGGATGGGCTCAACTCCGCCGACTGCAGAAATGGCTCTGTGGTGGGCGGAAGGTGAATTGCAGCCTCAGAGTACAGATTATGCACACTTGTATGTTTTCGGGCAAAACTTTTGGCGTTCTCTATGTTGGATAAACATTTCCTGGTTTGCAGCAACTTTGCACACAAATCACAGCTATATACGGAAGAGTGATTGGAAACATGGCGCAATCACTGGAACGACGCATGCAGATCCCTTCAACTTTTTAAAATTGCAGGGCCCCATTGACGTGATAGCTGACTTGTGGCACCAGGCACTTGCAGGACGTCAAAATGCATTACACCACATGCCTCCAGATGACAGCATTCAGCAGGCCAGCTGGAATGCTCTGCATCGCTCCTGGAATGCGCTGGACAGATTTGGCAGTGGACCAGTTCGTGAACTGCTAGCTTCACAGGTTCTGCGTTGCCATGTGTGCACTGCAACTTTTTCTCACCCAAACTTGTTGCAGAGACACATGACTAGAAATCATCAACAACCACGACAAGTTCTCAGACAAATTGACATGCAGGCTGACAGTCAAGTTCGAAAGGCCACTTGTAGACATTGTCACCAACAATTTACCAGTTGGAAACCCTCCACTTTTCATATACAAAATCATATTTGTGAACAACTCATCCCAGTTTCAAACCTCGATGCAATGCCAGAAATGGGTTCAGGTGATCAGGCCAATCCTGCACAGCGTCCATCTCCAAATTCACAAGATCTGGGCGACCATGCCTATGCCATTGCTCAGTCAGGTGACCTTGAATTGGCGAAGGAGGATCAAGCGGTGCGCATGTATCTGACTCAACGTTGTGTGTTGCGCAATAAATTCATGCGCCCCAGCAGAGCTCACACCTCACATGAGACACTATCATAAAGCAGCTCTACAGGATGCCATCAGCCTGGGCATACAACGTTGCAAGCAGTATAATGCAATGCCCAGCCCATGCCAATCTTGGCAGACTGCATTCACAAGTGCTCATATGTGTGTGTGGTGTGCATGCACTCAGCTTGCAGTCCTGGAGGTTCAACGTACAAGTGACGCACAGGGTCAACAAGTGATACGTGTGTGACTTTGTTGCAGGCGATCGTACAGCCCCAAACCACACCTCAGCAATGAACGCAAGTTCAACAGTGTTTGACTGGAAACCAAGTCGGGAGAGTTTGGAGGATCAACACACTTGTGCTCACTGTGGACACTTTTATCACAGCCTTGAGGTCTTTCGAAAGCATATCATCTTTGGTCACTGCACTAAGTGTGGCCCTGACCACAGCTGGACACGATGTGGAGACAATGATATCCATGGAGATTTTGTGAAAGGCAACATCGAGGCCATCTTTGCAGATGCAGATATCCATAAAAGACTCACACTGACGTGTCAATCTTACAAGGATGGTCAAGCATTTGACGAATGATATGTATGTGCATCATGGAGAACTAGCTCGAAATTCTGAGATGCAATGTCAATGGTTGAAGACCCACTTCATCTTCACATATGGCTGTGTTTGCAACCCTCCAGTCACAAAGTTGCAGCAGGCTCATGTTTGCTTGCCCTTTTTGCAATTGTCCACGAGGCACTAGCAGCGAGCCGACTGGATTACTGCTGATTATCCACACTGGGAAAGTCCGTGACTCTATGATTACGCATGCTCCCATCAATGCCATCTTGCACATATGTGATTGCTTAAGAGATAGTAACTCTCAGGAACGCTTTCAAGATTGACGTATCAGAGAGGCCTTGCAGACCAGTTGCTTTTGCTGTGGCAAATCGTTGACGAGTGGCGGACCTTCTGTAGAGCACAACTTGGACTTCCACCTATGTGCTGAGCATCCAGAACCCGTGCAGGCCATCAACGTTTTGACAGACATGGTGCAAACCTTTCATGAAAATGACAGTGAAAAGACTTGTGTGTGGTGCCTCACAGACATTGCAAATTCTGCTGTTGTTGGTGACCTTTCAAGCCATTTTTCTGAGTGGGGGGGTTTTGAGAGACTTGCTCACGTGGCCCTGTTCGCCCGTAGTTGCCAATGGAAGTCCGGCAACCAGACCAACCCGCGGAAGTGCTGGGATTGATGGCAGCGGACTGCAATGGGGAGCCAAAACAGCCGAAACGACCTCAAGGCCCATCACCCTCTTTGCCATTTTCAAGAGACAGCAATGCGCCGGACACTACCAGGCTGATTCAGATGATGGGAACAGTGCTGGTCAGACACGAACGAGATCTAGCAGCACTGCAGAGTCAAAGCAGCTACATTCTCTTCCTACGTGCGGGACAGGATGGGATCATTTCAAACACCCCCCGAGCCATTTTTTGGGGTGGAAGAAGAAAGACAGCAAGAGACATGTATCCTTTGAGGCAACACCTCCTCCTTTCGTCCTCAACCTGTCCTTGGAGCGTGTGCAGAAGATTCAGCAATGCAAAAAAGGGGACAAGCTTCTGGAGGCGAGCGTGAAGGCACAGCTGCTCCTGGAAGGGTGGTGGTACAGTTCCACTCGCCTCGACCTCAATCCACGCGAAGGATCAGGTCATCCCATGGAAGCTGGACGTGGATATGAAATGCCACGAGGTCCAATTGATCTTCAAGAGACTGGCACAGTCGAGCCTTTGTCAATCGGTTTCCATGAGTGTGAAGCGGCATTCCCTTCAACAGAGCAAGTTGGCGGATCAGATCTAACAGACTCTTCGACCGAAATCAAAGAAGGGCACCTGATTCTGAAGGTGAGTCGCGGCCTTCAAACTATGGTTTTGTCTCTGGTGTGGAATGCTATATCAACGCAGTCTTTTGGATGGCGTGCTGGGCGCATCTCCTATGCACCAAGGAATCAATGCTGGGCTGGATTCAAATGGGCAGTCGCTTCACACAACTGCTTTCGGGTGGCTTCGACCAAAAAATGTACTTGAAGCATCATGTCTGCGTGAGGGATGGAATGGTGCAATGGCAACAACTCCGCCGTGGAGGTCAACAGGACTTCAGTGAGCTTCTCACTTTTATGTTGGGGTGGATGAACACCAAAATGGTGTCCATGGGATTTGAAAGACGTTATATCAATGCAGATGGCGTCCAAACAGCTGATCAAAAAAGGTGAAAACACTCTCCAATGACGCTTGAATCAGACTTGCGGAATAAATTGAGCAGGCCCCTTTTCGTTTGCAACCTTTCTTGACAACTGGATGCAACAATCTGGCATGCAGACAGCCATGATCATTGCCGCTCCACTTGTATGCTGGCAGGTATGCAGGTTCGAGAATGTGGGACGACGGGGGGCAAAGACCCTTGGACTTTGGTGATTTCAGCTTCAAACTTGCACAGCAGATACCAGTATGGCAGTCGCAATGGTTCCATACACCATGATTGCTGCGGTGAACTATGCAGGAACCTCTATGAATGGACACTATCAAGGTGCAGTGAGATTGGCAAATTAGATGCTTGTTTTGAGTGACAACATCATGCCGCAGCTTCACTCGACGATCCTTGAATGGTTTATGAGAATGGCATTTCCCATAGTATCTGGATGGTTCGAGGCGGTCTATATCGCCAATCCTATGCTAAGATGATGTCCTCAGAGGTTCAGGCAGCCCGCGATGGACTGCATGCTCACTCAAAAGTCAATGACAGGTGAAAAATGCTACAGCAATGGATGCAACATCTTGGACACGTGTTTGGTACAAGTGGTGCTGCCTTATAGCTCCGTTGGATGAGACCGCCTACAACAGGTGTGGCAGATGGAGCGAACTTTTCAGAGTTGAAAAAGGAGCTTGAAAAGAAAGTGGACTGCGTCGGTACGGCTTTACACATGCCCAAAGCTGTGATAACCTTCGTGGTCAGGTCAAAGTTCTACGGAGTGGACGGCTTCAGTACATGCCTTACGCATGCCCAAAGCTGTGATAACGTTCGTGTTCAGAGCACTACGGAATGGACTGCTTCGGTACATACTTTCCACGTGGCCAAAGTTGTGCTAACCTTCGGGTACAAAGTGCTACGGAATGGACTGCTGCTGCTTCGGTGCAAAACCAGAAGACCAGAAAACGAGAATACTTTTTGCCGCTTTCGAGTTGGCGTTTGCGTGTTTTCACGTTTTCAGGTTTTTGCGTTCCGCCGGCAACACTGTCAGCAAGATGCTTGGTTTACCTTGGCCTAACCGCCCTATATATGGTTGGCAGTCAGCTAATTCGCAGTTAATTTGATTGCCAAATCAATATAAGAGATTAACGCGTTACCTTGGGCTTTCGGGATATCGGGCGTCTAATTTAAATAGCTTACGATGACTATATCCATCTTTTGCTAGCCACCTCAGCTTGCCCTGCAGGCATGATCACGGTGTCGGACAATGCGTTCCAGGAGCTGACCATCCGAGAAAGCTGTGTGAAGCTCCGGTGGCAGCAAGACAGGATGCCTTTAACTTCCTACGGGCTGGACCAAGTGGACAAGGGTCCACAGAAACGGCCGGCCAAACCGAGCTTGGGCGGGCAGCTTGCCCAAGTCCTTGCTCTCCGCGCCGCTCTGGTCCCTGACCCTAGGGAACGAGCCCACGCAAAAGCCCACTTCCACTCTTTCCTGGAGGCTTGCAGGGACGCGGTGAAGCCCTCGCTCGTCGCCGAAGCCTGGGCTTTGAGCAAGGCCCGCCGCAGAACTTGTTTTTTCTTCCCCCCTGATCACCACATATTACAAACGTAAAGCGACAACTTGAAATTGATATAGTACCAGACATGATTATAGAAGATAATCAGGTATTCATTCAAATAGAAGATGCAAAAGTGCATGTATGAACAGGCAACATTCAAATAGAAGAAATAGGATTGAAAAGAGTAGCAAAAGACAAGATTCTACACGTGTTTTTTGGAACCTGTTCAAATGGAATATATTAGTACCTTCTTTTCGAACTGTTTCCATCACATCTTACTGGGAATTGCACATTGCGTGGTATACACACGGAATTTGGCTTCCACATAATGAGAAATTTGCATCTTCTCCCAACACCACCAGAAGGCCAAGTAAAGAGAGTACCTCTAAATCCAGCCCCCATGAAAGCAAGTATCTTCCACGAGACCATTTGAGCATGACGACAAGAAAACCATGTGAGACCCTTGGTTTTTTTGTTTTTTATTCTGAAGGGCAAACCCAAACCCGGAACAAATAGAAGATAATGAATCCCATTCAAAACAGAAGCTATTGGGAGATAACATCGCAACAATTTCAAAAAGAAGAAACATTTTTGAGACTCTGGTATGGTAGAGGCATGCAAATATGATACAAATAAAAGATATGGTCTTTCGGCGAACAAGAAAGCCCGCAACCACAAGGAGACTAAATAGAAGATAATACCGAAGAAAACTGCATCAAGACAACCCTTTAAAATAGAAGAATTCGATCAAAATCCTAGAAAAATCGCCTCAAATAAGAAATTCTATCAACGTCCTAGAGCAGTCATTTTCAATTAACAAAAATTTCAAAATCCTAGAAAAACGCATTTTCAGACAGAAGAAAATCGACCAGAATCCTAGATAATTCATTTCAAAACAGAAAATCAACCAAAATCCTAGAAAACCACTTTCAAATAAGAAAACCCATCAAAGCCTTGGAAGGATCACTTCCCTCAAATAGAAGAGTTTGATCAAAACCCTGGAGAAACCACGTTCAAATAAGAACATAGATCAAAGCCCTAGAAAGATATGGAAAAACATTTTGGAATACAAGAAAGCCGATCGAAATCCTAGGAAAAAAGGACAAAACACTTTCAAATAGAAGAAAATCGATCAAAAACCTGAAAACAGAATTTTCAAATACAAAAATCGGTCAATATCCTAGAAAAAATCATTTTGGAATAGAAGAAAACCGATCAAAATCTTAGAACAACTTTTATGTTCAAATAGAAGAAAATCGATCAACATCCTAGAAACATAATTTTCATTCAAATAAGAAAAATGATCAAACTAATAGAAAACCACCCTGTGCTCAGGCCGTGCCTGCCACTGCTGGAATGGTCCGCGCAGACCTGATCCAAGTGGAAGTAGCAGAGGCTGGCGCTTCTGCGCAAATGCCACCCTTGGCCAACCAAGCCATCCAAACCCCGCATGCCCTCAGCCACGGCACGCGGGATGCCCNAAGGATCACTTCCTCAAATAGAAGAGTTTGATCAAAAACCCTGGAGAAACCACGTTCAAATAAGAACATAGATCAAAGCCCTAGAAAGATATGGAAAAACATTTTGGAATACAAGAAAGCCGATCGAAATCCTAGGAAAAAAGGACAAAACACTTTCAAATAGAAGAAAATCGATCAAAAACCTGAAAACAGAATTTTCAAATACAAAAATCGGTCAATATCCTAGAAAAAATCATTTTGGAATAGAAGAAAACCGATCAAAATCTTAGAACAACTTTTATGTTCAAATAGAAGAAAATCGATCAACATCCTAGAAACATAATTTTCATTCAAATAAGAAAAATGATCAAACTAATAGAAAACCACCCTGTGCTCAGGCCGTGCCTGCCACTGCTGGAATGGTCCGCGCAGACCTGATCCAAGTGGAAGTAGCAGAGGCTGGCGCTTCTGCGCAAATGCCACCCTTGGCCAACCAAGCCATCCAAACCCCGCATGCCCTCAGCCACGGCACGCGGGATGCCCTGCTGAGGGGCAAGAAGAGATTGGTGGGCTCCGCAGGGAAGGCGGCCAACGAACCACACCTGCCACTGGCAGGGTTTGGGACCTCCAGCTATGCCCACCCCGACCCTTGGGGGCGGCTGGCTCCTGGGAAAGTCTACATCGTCCGCGAGAGGAAGGAGTTCAAGGGAGAGGCAATAATGCAAGGGGCGTGGACTATTGGACTCAGCTGACTTGTCATGCTTGTCTTCTTCTGTGATGACAAGAAGAGCCGGGCAAGCTGGGGGCGGAAGTTTCAAAGAAAAAAAATAAGTCAAAGATGCAAGGAAAGAATTCACCTATAGAACGTGCACAGGGTGACCAACCACTGCGGTGCCCAAAGCAAGTTTTTTGAGTGAACACCCCTTCAGCATCGAGCCGTTCCATGGCGGTGACGCGGTGACTTATTAATGTGGTTGGTTGCAGGGTGAGATGAAGTAATGTGGTTGGTTGTGAGGTGACGTGAGGTGAGGTAATGTGGCTAGTTGGGAGACGTCATGTCATGTGATGTGATGTGGCGTCATGTCATCTGACGTGATGCGATTGCTTGCGTTGGGTTATGTCACGTGGTGCATAGCCTTCTAATGTCACCTGATGTGTTCTCATGTGACGTCATCTGTGGCCAAATGATGCGGTGCGCTGGGATGCGATTTCATGAGCTTGTCATGAGATGTGGCTGGTTGCAATGTCACGTTGTTTGGTCCGAAGTGGGTGCTTCGCGCCACAGCAGCGTGCAATTCTTCTTGTCCTCTCTGAGCAGCTACCCCCACGCCCACCGCTTTGGCAAGCCTACTCTACGACCCAGCCAACCCACAAATCATTGGAAAACACAGCGAGTCATCACTTTCCTAACATTTCGCGCGCGTCGATGTTCTTTCTACTGACTTTCACACAATTGTACCTTCTTTCTTCTGACTCTACTTCTCTTCTCTGCTCCGCTTTTCAGCCTTCCATGTTGTCGGAAGTTAGACTTCTAAACTTCCTTTGATTATTCTTTACTCTACGAGTCCGTTACTCAACTACTCTGTTTCTCCATTATTCCCTACTGTATTATGCCCTTACCCTACTCATCTTTACTCTACTATTCTCTTCCTCTATTACGCGTTTCTCTGCGATCTCGCTCGTATATCGGAGGGTCATCAACTAAGCTTCCTCAGACTATATTGAAATATGTTGAATAGTCAAGTCAGAAGAACTGGCAATGAATATGACGTGATTATGGCTATCACTTGACCTTGACATTGACCTCAGCCAAAACTTTGACATCGAAATCCAGGGATTGAAAGTGGTGGGGGGGTGAGCCAAAGGGGAGAGAAAGGAAATCAAGGTAGTCCACAGCCTATGAAGGTATATGAAGCACCTCTCGTTGACAGGTCTTGGTGTGCCGGTACCCACTTGTACTCCCAGAAGACGTGAAGTTGGTTGTTGCGGAGGAACTCCCCGCTGTGGCACGCCACGTGGTGCGAAACGGCATCTATTTCTCGAAGAAGGATGCCGGAATCACAGCCACTTGGCTGGATAGTGCACAAACCCCAGAATTTGGTTGGAGGGGAACGGGGGCGCCCTATAAAGACCGAGGTTCAATATTTGAAGGAAGTTTAGAAATCTAATTTCCGACAATATGCAGAGTTGAGAAGCAGAGTAGAGCAGTCAAGTCAGCAGAAGGAACATCAACACACGAGTAGAGTCACTAGAAAGGAGTAGAGTCACTAGAAAGAAGATACACATGCGCCAAATGTTAGGGACGTCGCGGGTCGCTGCGTTTTTCCAGCGATTCGTGGTTCCTGATGTTCAAAAAGTAGCCTCGCTAAAGCGGCCGGCGCGGAGGTAGCTGTTCAGCAGATAGACGAAAAATGGCACGCCTCTGTGGCGCAAAGCGCATTTTCAAGTCAAAATGCGCAAAAACACCGCGGCCTCGGACCAATTTTGGGAGTTCTGATGTTCAAAACTGGCACGCCGCTGTGGCGCGAAGCGCATTTGCAAGTCAAACTGTGCACAAAACGTCATTGCGGGACCGATTTTTGAAGCTCCGATGACGAAAAATGGCACGCCGCTGTGGCGCGAAGCGCATTTTCAAGTCAAAATGCACAAAACACCACACGTTCGAGCCGCTTTTTGGAGGTCAGATGTCCAAAAATTGAACGCCACTGTGGCGCTGAGCGCATTTGTAAGTCAAAATGTACAAAACGCCTGCGTTTTGCAGCATTTTGAAAGGTTTCTAGCTGACTAACTAACGAACTAACTAACTAACTAACTAAAAAACCAATTCATAAACCAGCTAACTAACTATCTGCTAGCTATCTAACTAATTAGCTGACTAACTAACTAACTAACTAACTAACTAACTAAACAACTCGTTAGCCAGCTAACTGGCCAGTTAGCTGGCTAACTGACTGACTGACTGACTGCCTAACTAACTGACTGACTATCTAACTAGCTAACTCACTCACGAACAAACTAACTAACAAACTATCTAACTAGCTAACTCACTCACGAACAGAACTCACTAGCCAGCTAACTAGCTAACTGACTAACTGACTGCCTCACTAACTGACTGACTAACTAACTAACTGGGTAACTGACGAACTAACTGGCTGACTAACTAACTAGGTAACTGACTAACTCATTAGCCACGTAACTAACTAACTGACCAACTAATTAACAAAGTAACTAACAATCTGACTGACTAACTAACTGACTGACTAACTGACTATCTAACTAGCTAACTCACTCACTAACAAACTAACTAACAAACTAACTAACAAACAAACTAGCTAACTAACTACAAAACTAATACACTAGCCAGCGAACTAGCAAACTAACTAACTAACTAAGTAACTAACAGGCTGACTGACTAAATAACTGACTAACTAACTGAGTATCTAACTAGCTAACTTACTCACTAACAAACTAACTAACAAACAAACTAACTACACAACTAATTCATTAGCCAGCTAACTAACTAACTAACTGACTGCCGGACAAACTAACTAACTAGCTAACTCAATCACGACCAACTACTAACAAACTAACTAACGAACTGGCTATCCAACTAACTAACTAACTAACTAACTAACCAACTAACTAACTAACTAACCAACTAACAAACTAACCAACTAACTAACTACCTCAGTAGCCTGCTAACTAGCTAACTGACTAACTGACTCCCTCACTAACTGACTGACTAACTGACTAACTGACTAACAAGCTAACTCACTCGCGAAAAAAGTAACTAACAAACAAACAAACTAATTAGTTAGCTAACTAGCTAACTCAATCACGAACAACTACTAACAAACTAATTAACAAACTACCTATCTAACTAGCTAACTAACTAATTCACTAGCCAGCTGAAGCCAACTAACTAAGTAACTAACTCACGAACTAACTAACTAACTAACTAGCTAACTAGCCAGGTATTCAGTTAATCAGCTAGACAGTTTGGCAGTTAGTCAGTTACACCGTTGGACACTTTGATCCATCAATGTTTTCGCTTTGTCATCCATGATTCACAACAACCAATCTCTCCTGTACGTTCCCTATTCTTGAAACTTCCGCCACGGCCTCGTGCGGCTCTACTGGGCATAAGCTCAGATACGATCGATAGACTTCTGATTCTCGATTGTTTGACATCTAGGACATCTCCGGGTCTGACTATGATGGGGACAGATGCGCCCAGCATGCTGATCCGCTTCTCTTGGCGTACATCAAGCAGACCCCGGACGGCCGGAAGCTGGAGGTGAAGGCTGCGGCAGAGAAGGCGCAAGCACAAAGGGTTGTGTCAACGGGCAACAGACAGGAAACGCCTAGTTTTAGCATTAGATGTTCGTGGTTTGAAAACCAAGAAAGAATAAAACTACGAAGAGACAAGAAGAGTAACACCTCAGTAGAGTAACAGCTCAGTAAAGTAACAGTTCAGTCAAGTAACAGCTCAGTAAAGGAAAAGTTCAGTGGAGCAACCGTTCAGTAAAGTAACAGTTCCGTCAGCTAACAGTTCAGTAAAGAGCCAGCTCCGTCAAGTAACAGTTCAGTCAAGTAAGAATTCAAGTGACAGTTCAGTACACTAACATCTAAGTCAAGTAACAGTCCAGTACAGTACAGTAACAGCTCAAGCAAGTAACAGCACAGTCAAGTCACATTTCAGTCAAGTAACGGTGCAGTCAAGTAACAGGTCCTTCAAGTAACAGTTCAGCACAATAATAGCTCAGTCAAGTACCAGTTCAGTACAATAACAGTTCAGTAAGGAAATAGTTCAGTCAACCTGGAGGACGTGCGCCTGAACCTGTTGCAGCGGGCGACGGCCTTCAACGGCCGCGAGCCCTTCCAGCAGCACTGCGCTACGGTCCCCACTCCGGACCTGCGCAGCCGGTGCACTTGCCTCGTGGAGGCTTCACGGGCCGGCCCGGAAGATACGACACTATCCATTCATGCGCTTCCATATACCTATCATTCCTACCCATATCCATTTCCACATCCGTATCCTTTCCTATCCATATCCATGTCGTATTTATATCCATGTATGGATGTGTATATATATATAAAGATATTGATTAAGTATGTGGATATGCGGGCCGTTCACATCCATATTACATTCATGTCCAGTCCGATGCACGTCCATCTGCGTACGCATATCCATATGCGATGGCTCTGCAGGCGGCCGCCTACTTAGTCTTCACTGCCGACGATCCCTTTGCAGACAACGGCTGGTTGCTCTATGGGTTCTTCTTCCTGTCGGCAGTCCTTGCCGCGGCACTCGACGCTCCCAAAAAGTGGTCCTCGGAGGCGGGGCGCAGGTGCAAACCTGCCGATGGATTAGCTTTCTTTCGAGAAAAGCAGGTCATCAAACAATGCCATAAGCACTGTCGTCAAAGACTGCTGAAGTGATGGCTGTCATTGAAGAATGTCACCAAAGACTGCGGAAGCAATGGGTGTCTTGCGAGATTGTCATCAAAGGCTGCCGAAGTGATGGGTATCTTTCAAGATTGTTATCAAAGACTGCCGACGTGATGGCTGTCTTCAAAGATTGTCATCAAAGACTGCCCAAGTGATGGTTGTCTTCAAGACTGCTGAAGTGATGGCAGTCTTGAAAGACCGTCATCAAAGCCTACTGCCGAAGTGATGGCTGCCTTGAAAGATTGTCATCAAAGACCACTGCCGAAGTGATGGCTACCTTGAAAGACTGTCATTAAAGACCGCCGGCAAAGACTGCTGAAGTATTGGCTGCCTTGAAAGACTGTCATCAAAGGCTGCTGAAGTGATCGCTGTCCTCAAAGACTAGACTGAGAAAAAACTGCTGAAAGATAGCTGCAGAAAAGGCCGCAGATGAAAATCCGCAATAAAGGCCTGCAAAAGTAGTCTTCCCATTAAACGTTTTATTCAAAACTAGAGAAAGGACGTCTGAAAGATAGCTGCAGAAAAGCCAGCGGGTCTTCTTGTTAAAATCTTTCTTAAAGATTTATCTTTTTCTCTCCTGGGCGCAGGGAGCGCGCGTGGATGTGACAACCCGCTCGTCACTTCGTGCTGATCGGACGTTCAAAACTGTGGTAAAATGCGATTTTTTTCTTTGCGCCGCGACCTCTCGTCACTTCGTGCGTGTTGGATGTTCAAAACTGTGGTAAAATGCAAAATTTCAACCTAGCCTCGCAACCCTCTCGGCATTTCGTCTTTCTGTTGCGTTTTGTGTTTTCTGTTCTGCGTGTGTCTCTCTCTGTGTTTCTGCGTGTGTTTTCTGTGTGTGTTTTCTGTGTGTGTTTTCTGTGTGTGTTTTCTGTGTGTGTTTTTGTGTGTGTTTTCTGCGTGTTTTCTTCTGTGTGTTTTCCGTGTGTGTGTTTTTCTGCGCGTGTTTGCGTGTCTGTGCGCGTTTTTCTTTGTTTTTTTTAATTGTGTGTTTTTCTGCCTGTGTGTTTTCTGTGTGGGTTTCTGTGTCCGTGTGCGTGTGTGTTTTCTGTGTGTTTCCTGCGAGCGCGCGTTTTCTCTGTGTGTTTTCTGCGTGTGTGTTTATGTGTGCGTTTTCTTGTGTGTGTGCGTTTATCTGTGCGTGTCTATCTGTGTGTGTTCATCTGCGTGTGTTCATCTGCGTGTTTATCTGTGTGTCCTTCTGTGTGTTTATCTGTTTTTTTGGTGCGTGTTTTCTGCGAGTGTTTTTTGTCTGTTTTCTGTCTGTGTGTGTGTTTTTCTGCGCGTGTGTCTTTCTCTGTGTGTTGTTGTGCGCGCGTTTGTCTCTGTGTGTTTTCTGTGTGTTTTTCTTCGTGTGTGTGTCTCTCTGTACCAGCGTACCGGCCAGAGTCCTTCCGTAATGGCCCGAGGCTAAACCGACAACCTCACCTCCCATCATGTTTTTAGCTCGATTCATTCCATTTGATGTTGACCAATGTTCTTAGGTAATTTCCACCCTTTTGCTCTACTTTCAATGGAAATTCGACCTTTCAATTTTGACTGAAACTTGTTGTCTTTCGATTTTGATCATAGAATCATGTACTGTGTGACGACACCAAGTGTGTCTAAGTTTGGTTCAAGTCTGTGTGTGTGTGTGAGTGTGTGTGTTCTTTTGCTGGGTGCAACTTTTGCTGGACCCAACTTTGGAAAGGATGCATTTCAATGACAGCCATCACTTCAGCAGTTCATGGGGCAGTCTGCCATTACAGCTTTCACATCGGCGCTATGCTTTTGAGACCCCTTACACTTCTCATCTCTAGACTCATCTCAAACATTTCCTTTTGTCAGCTTTCTTCACTTCTTTCGGGATACCCAGCGCCTATAGTTTTGGTCGCTAGTTAGTTGATAGCCAGGCAAGCCTTGACATAGAAACCGTGCTTCAAGCTGAGCTTAACTACGTGTACAATTACCCCACAAGATCTTGTTCACGCCTCGCCCACTTGCAACATGTGAGCCGACTCGGGGTTGGGCCGGTCGAACCGCCTGACCAGAAAGTCTTGGAGCTGGCGAAGCACGGCGCTGCTCTCCTTGGCCTGAAGGAAGGAGGCCCTCACCGCTCACAGCGGCTCAAGGCATGGCTGGAAGCCAATTATATGTCCGTCGACCTGAACTTGAACAGGTCTCGGCCATGGACCGCAACTTGCATGCAAGCATATTTGTTTTTTTTTTCGAACTATGTAAGCACCTCTGACATTTCGGTTTCATGCATGTCACATCTATGACATGCACTATGAAACTCGTTTCAGGTTTTTTTTCAAAAATCGTTGAAAGACTGCAAGTGGAAACTTCTCAGTACAGACTACCAAATCACAAAAGGAAGTAGCTTCTAGAGAGCCATCTAGGTAGGGGTAACTCTTAGTCACGCCACCTCGAAATTCCCAAAAATGAAACCATCTTCACTTTGGGTATTTCGTCCGTCTCACAACCAAGTAAAAACAAACAAAGTTCCACTTGAAGGTGAAAATGATGCGCTCGTGGCACCAGATGCTTTCTTCTAACAACGACTAAACACACAGGAAGTTTCATCGGAAACTTCTACGCTAAAAGGGCCAGTGTGGCTCAACTTGCAATGCCTCTCACCATAAGCATCCGAGCATGCTCATCCAGGTTTAGCCTTCCCGGTATCGGCTCAGATGCGTAAAATGTGAATACCATGCAGTGAAGAAGAAACCGCCTGCATGCTGCTGCATGCTGCAAAACCCCACAGCGCAATATATCAAAATAGCATCATATCGGCGTAGCAATGCCAAATGCATTTCATAGCCATACCAGTCTATCATGTATAGTGAAACCGTTCATCCAGTGGATCCAGAGCATCCAAGTCATTGCGCTCCAAAGTCGTATTGCTCGACCTCTGGCAGCAATGTGACCTTCAAGTTGAGGTTCGAAATCCAATGGATTGCCACGTGTGGTTGGCTCATCATGGGTCTCCCATAGCCAACATCCATGTCATTGTGATGGTGCATAGCCATCCAAAATTCAACATCAGATGACTCGTCCAGCCTGCGTCTTTTTTCAGACTCTGTTCCATAGGTGACGCTCCAGGCATCTGTGGCTCTGAAGAAGTATCACCTGGTTTTCTGCTTTCTCACCAGGTTCAGGATGCTCCAAATCATGGTCGAAAGAATGGAGGACTTCCAGAGTAGTCCAAGATGATTCCGGGCGTCAATGTACGTGGCCTTTGCTGTTGTCTCTTCCAATACATGTAGCTTACAAATTAAGCTTCTCTCCTGGTCTCCATCTTGTCTTCGAACATAGCATCCATAAGCGAAGACCATGATTTCAATGAAGCTTGATTTCCACGAATTTCAAGCGCCATCCAGATGAAAGCAACGAACATCGTCAAAGGTAACACAAGAAGCCGCCACACATAGAACTCCACACGGACGGACAATTGGGCCATGATGTAGCCGCGCCCATGAAGCGCCCTGCAGAACTGCTCACATAGTCCATAGTGAGGAATGATGATCAGAAACTCTGCTCATCAATGCTCAATTCTGCAGCGTTGCATCTGCTCACGCGCTCTGAAGAATATTCAACTTTGCAATCAATGTGGGATATCTGCCGCTTCAGCTGACAAAAACTTGCAAGCCTTTGACGTTCGAAATAACATGTGTCTTTGACCCAAATGCAACAAAGGACTCATGACTCGGAAAACCCAAACAGCGCTGTCTCATCAACTCTGCCAATCCTGCTTTACCAAGCCTTTCAGTCCCGACATCTGCAACGTAGCTCGGTCCACTCACTCCACAATCAACTTGGCAAGTGTCAGCTTGATTGGAAATTGCATCTTCTAGGTTACCTTTCAACACCGCAAGCTGCTGTAGCCACAACACTCTGCAGGATACGCGGCGTATGGGGCCCACGCCTTGTCTTGCTAGCGCACCACGTGCTGGAGAAGAATCCAGCAAATGATGAATGAGCAGGGTTTGACCTGTTGCAAAGTGACTCAGACGACCAACTATATAGTGTGCCATCACATGCTGCTGAGCTAGCAGCATACGCTTCAGCCTCCCCACGACATACATAGCCTGGGCTGACTTCCGCTGTTGCTTGTTTCAACCCCAATCTGAATCTGAAAGTACCTCCAAATGGATCTCATTGGCCATCTGGGTGTATTGTTGATGGAGACCAACATTATCACCTTTGCGCCAAGGCACACCCAACATCCTTTGTTCCATTGGGAAAGACTAGGCAAATGTCTGAGGATATCCTTCTTCTGCTTTGTGGGTGAACTCATACCTGTACTGAGACAACAGATAGTATGCTGACAGTGGGGCAAATCAGGGGCCAAATATAGAAAGATTCCACGCAGCTCCTAAAGACATTTGACTCGGCCATATCTAAAGTGAATCGTCCACCTCATCGATCAGAGGATGTTCTGATACCTTCTTAGGTCGTGCGGAGGCCTTCGCACCTGCCAGTTCCATCAATTGTTCTATATGGCGCAAATGTGATTGCATCACGAGCTGTATCTAAACCTTTTGGCAAACAAGGACAGAAGTTGCCTCATCCTGCTGCATACGGACAATATGCTGGTTACAAGGGATAAGCAATTTGTCACAAACAATCTTCTTGGCATTTTGGAGAGACGTCACAAAGCGAGCAGCCACTTCATTCGGGAAATTGGTGTTGAGATCACTTCTCTCAAAAGAAGGTATCGTTTGCTTGGAGGTGGAAAGTTGATATTGAACGATCTCGAGCCCATTGCAAAACATGCGTGATATCCTGATACCACCATTGGCTCCTTGCGCTCTGACCTGGCAACACCTTGCCAAGGCTGAAGCTACACTACCGTTTTGTGGCATCTGCCAAGGCAGCCAATGTTGCTTCTCTTTGTCTTACAGTGAGGAAAGCATCTGCTATGTCAACAGCGCCAAGAACGTGGCCTTTGGCCGAATATCGATGAAACAATTGCATTCAAAGCTGGACTAAAAAGGCCATTTCTCTCAGATAGCCCCTACGAAGCCACTCTCTTCGAGGGCCAAACGTTTTGTCCCGCCATGTCCTGACGAAACATGTGCTCGATGTTTTCATGTTTGAAGCGTCATGAGAACTTTGCAAGTCCAGGGCTTTCAAAGGCTTCAACCTTTCAATTTCCATGCCATCTGCATTGGCATCCAACCTTACCAATTCTCCTGCAGAAACTTCTGGTTCACGAATGTCAAACGGGAACATGAGTAATTCCAAAAGGCCATGTGTACCACTTGATTCATCAGCAGGCTCAGCTTCAGGTCCATCTAAGCCTTCGTCATAATCTTCGAGCAAGACAACTTCTGCCTCATCAAAAGTGCAAACGAGCTTTTCACTTTCATGTTGTTCACGAACTGCCATGGTTCTATCAGCATCATCATCATCATCAAGGCGTGCCAGTTTGTTAGGCCGGGGTCCTGGGTAAGGCTTCGAGCTCCAAATCATCTCGGCTGACAATCACCGGGGCGCTGAAGAAGTTGCGCGATCCGTCTCAACATCACCAGCAACAGCAGCATTAGGAGGTGGTGGTTTCATCCCCGCCTTCCATGATACTCCTTCTTTGGCTTTCAGCTGTTCTAGTTGCCCCACAACTGCAGTAACAACTGGCTCCATTTTGGGGGGCACCTTGCAAGATCGAACCATCACCCAGGACATCACCAAGTGAAAGTTTCGAACCTTCGACGTCAGAAGGTGGATCTTCAGCTGCTTCATCAGGAGTCCCGGGGCCCGGATAAGGTACAACTGCATGGAATGCAAGCAGCTGCTGATGCTGGATGAACCTCTGTAAGCAGCTTATGCATTCACGATTGGATACTCAATCCCAAAGCTTCACACGCTGTTCTGACCGCGTTGAGATGCAATCTTTGCCAATACGAACACCTTCAACGACAACTGAACCATCTGTCAAAGCAATGATAGCCCTCTCAGACGGTAGCAACTCATCACCATCTGGGACAGCAGGAGGCTCTGCTGGTCTTTGCTCTGAAATGGCTGGCGACAGACTTGAAGAAGGGTCACCACTCACAACATCGTCCACCTGATCAGCAATTCCAAGCCCAATGCTTGTGCAACTCGCCATAGCGTCTTCTTCAATCTCGAAACCAAGGAACTCAGCAGGAAGAACGTAAGTATGCGCAACTGTGCTCATGCTGAGAACATTCTTTTCATTTGGCACGGTGTACTCCAAGTCTTGCAACTCAGCAATTGGCTGTGAAAACTCATACACCTCCCATCCTGAGATGTACTCCACCAATGTAGTTCTCATCCACATCAACGTATCTGCGGGACACTTTAGGTTGCGTCAACGAATGTGGAGCTGTCTGACCTACTTGCCCAAGCATCTGGCGTCAATTTGTTCCAGCCTGACAGGTCACCAAGTGCCTTCCGTCTGATGGCCCTCACAGCTCCAGTTGAACCTATCCCTCGGTACGTGTGAGACTTTGGAGATGCCACCCTCAGCATACAAACTGTTCTTTCGATAGTACTAAGGAAAACCATGGTCGAGGTCTAGATTATAGAAGATACTTCCTTAGAGTTTTTTGTGGTTTGTACTTAGAGGTATCCGTTGCTGCAGGTGGTAAAGTTGAGATCTTATTGGAGTCTGGAGCTGCCCTTCCACTGAGCTGTGGTCATGTTGGGCATTCATTTTCCTTAGATTAGATGCTTCGAGTCGTTTTGTTGATGCTCGAGGAGCCCCACTTGGAGTTTCAGACAAGCGTGTTGCAAAGTTAGTGCATGGTGACGGTGTTATAAGAGAACGTTCATTGTAGCACCAGTTTCAGGTCCAATTGTCTGTCATGCGAAAATTCTTAAAGCAGGTTGGGAATTTGAACGAATGGATGGCGTTCTTCATTTGGACGCTCAGGATCTTGGGCTGGACACACACCTGCCAGCTGAGTTAGGCCTCGTGTATTTTCCAGGGATGCGCATCTGCTTCGCCACAGATGCGCATGCTCAAGCCCTCGCTGCTGCCGCGAAGGCATACTTCGCCCGCAAGGGCGGGCGGCAGGGTGCTTGGGTGGACCTGGCAGCTGAGTCTGCCACGGTGTCAGTTTTTGAGACGGCCATTGCCTTGATGGCGCGGGCCTGTGGTGGCCCTGTGGCACTCCGCAACTTAGTTAGGGACCCCGCGGCGCTGGCAGCCAAGCTGTCCCGAGCCCCGGCACCCCAACAGCTGACAACGCTGCAAGGCTTGGCCGAGGCGAGCTGGGCTCCATAAACTCCCTACATGGTTTCTTCTAGTGTTTTTGACGCTTTCTATGGTTTATTGATACAGGACATACCAGCAGGTCCAGATGTCACGAAGTTATACCAATTTTCATCGTCAGATAGTGGAAAAAGAAATTTGTGAAATGATCATTTGTTTCCACGGTTCGTCAACAAAACCTAGGTAGTTGGGATAGTTGGGAAAAAATGGGTGCCTGGTGACGCCGAGATTTCACCACCATGCAGGAATGCAGCTGCAGTAGGAATATTTTGGAGAGCAGCGAAGCCAAGCTTAAAGATACCGGCTGACATACAAGTTCGTAAAACCATTTTCTGTCAAGCCATTTGGCAGTACGTTTTGGGAATGCAAGATGGATACACCTGGAATGCAAAAAAAAACCAGATGGAAACCACGAACCCCAATGTTCACACGTTTAAGTAAGATGGACCAGCTAGAATGAAACCACTGTGCGTTTGTGTCCATTTTTTCGCTGTTCGAAATAGTCGAAGGTTGTAGACAAGGTGGGATGACCTGGCAATAGACTTGCAAAAGCGGCGAAAAGGCCAAACTCAAGTAACTGTGCATTTGTCGTCATTTCTGGTCTGTGCTGCGATGTCCAACACTTCTCTATAACACTCCTCTCCAACACTTCTCCACGACACTTCTCCACAACACTTCTCTACATCATTTCTCTACAACACTTCTCCCCAACACTTCTCTACAACACTTCTCCCCAACACCTTTCTCCAACACTTCTCTACAAAACTCTTCTGCAACACTTCTCTACAACACTCTTCTCAAGCAGCCTTCCCGAAGACTCTCCACCAACACTTCTCCACAACACCTCGCTACAACACTCTTCTCCAGCACTCCTCTCCAACACTCTTCCCCAAAATTTCTCTACAAGACTTCTCGACAACACTCCTTCACAACACTTCTCCACAAAAATCCGTCACAACACTTCCCTACAGCACTTCACCACGACACTTCTCTACATCACTTCTCTTCATCTTGTGGGGCTCGACATTTCGCCACAACACTCCTTCACAACACTTCTCTGCAACACTTCCCCATGACATTTCTTTACAACACTTCCCCGCAACACTTCTCCACAACAGTTCTCTGTAATACTTCCCCACAACACGTCTCTACACCACTTCACCACTCCTTCACAACAATACTTCACGACACTTCTGCACAACGCTTCTTCACAACACTTCTCTACAACACTTCCCACGACACTTCGCCACAACACTCCTTCACAACACTTCTCTGCAACACTTCCCATGACATTTCTCTGCAACACTTCACCGCAACACTTCTCCACAACAGTTCTCTATACAACACCTCCCCACAACACGTCTCTACACCACTTCACCTCTCCTTGACAACACTCCTTCACAACACTACTTCTCGACACTTCTCCACAACACTTCTTCGCAACACTTCTCTACAACACTTCCCCACAACACTTCGCCACAACACTTCTTCACAACATCCTTCCAACATTTCCCCAGAACACTGCTCTACAGCCCTTCACCACAGCACTTCTCTACAACACTTCTCCACAACACTCCATCACAACACTTCTCTACAACACGTCTCTACAACCGTACTACTCCGTACTACAAAGTGATAAACGCCACCACAGAACACCACCACAAAAACACCACCACAAAAGCACCACCACAAAAGCGCCACCACAAAAACACAAAAACACCACCACACTCCTTCACCGCCACAAAAACACGACCACAAAAACACCAACAAAAAAACACCACCACAAAACACCACCAAAAAAACAACACAAAAACACCACCAAAAAAACACGAACACAAAAACACCAGCACAGAAACAGCACCACAACACTGCACCACAACACTTCCCCACAACAATCCTTCACCGCCACAAAAGCCGGTACTACTCCGTACTACAAAGTAAGTACTACTCCTGTTTTACTCCGTACTACAAAGTACTACTCCAGTACTACCCCCTACTACAAAGTAATATTCCAGTACTACTCTGTACTACAACGTACTGCTCCAGTATTTCTCCGTACTACAAAGTACTACTGCAGTTCTACGCCGTACTATTAAAGTACTACTCCGTACTACAAAGTATGACTCTGTACTACAAAGTACTACTCCGACCGAAACAACGTCAGAACGACATCCATCCAGTAGTACTCCGTACTGCAAAGTACTACTTCAGAACGACGTTCATCCAATACTACTCCGTACTACAAAGTACTCCAATACTACAAAGTACTACAATGCTACAAAGTACTATTCTGTACTAGAAAGTACTACTCCGACCAAAGCGATGTCGGAACGACGTCCATCCAGTACTGTTCCGTACTACAAAGTACTACTCCAATACTACTTCGTACTACAAAGTGCTACTCGGTACCACAAAGTACTACTCCAGCACCATACTACAAACATACTACAAAGTACTACTTCAGTACTACAAAGTACTACTCCAATACTACTCCGTACTACAAAGTAGTACAACAGCTTCCAAAACAATCCTTTCGTGCGAGACTACTTGAACGTTTCAAGGAACTAGCCTCCAAAGCGAGCATGTCGCGCGGGAAGCCCCTCAACTTTTCACAGCAAGCTTCCCAAGCGAGCATTTCATGCGAGGCATCCTCAACTTTTCAAACAACGAAGCTTCCAAAACGAGCATTTCGTGCGAGGCTGCCTCGACTTTTCAAGCAAGGAGCTTCCAAAGTGCCTGCCACGCGAGACGCGAAAATGATCTCTCACCTTGAAAGTCTGAAGCACCAAAACGAGCATTTCGTGCGAGACTTCCTTCAAATTTCACACTTTCAACTTGAAGATCGACGATTTTGTGCGGGTCTTTCTTATAAAGCCACTTTTACAGAGCTCAAAAAGTATGACTTGCGCACTTGCGCGAAGCTTCCGCCACTTTTCAGGACACTCACCAAATGCTGCGCCTGCCACGAAATTTGCAGTGTCACGTCTGCGCGTCCGTTGCGATTCGTGGAAACAGCACCCTCCTAACGTCGCAAAATGCGGCGCCCGCCACGACATCGCGAAGGCCACCTCAAAATGCGCGGCGCCTGCCACGAGAAAACGACGCGCTTGCTTTGACACGCTTCCAAAGTACTGCGCCTGTCACGCAAAACGCGAAAACGGCCTCCCATTTTGCGACTTGGGACCGCCAAAGCGAGCATTTCGTGCGAGACTTTCTCCACTTTACATACTTTGAAGGAAAGGATTGGGTCGCTGTGCTTGTGTACCGCACAATGGAGAGGAATTAACGACGCACCCTCGCCCCGACAACGCCCCGACGACGACGACACCACCAACACGAGGCGAACACAGGTCCAACCCCAGACCCCAACTATAAACGGGAACCTTTTGCTACGCATTCGGGAAAAAGAAACTGACATTGCCAATGTCGGGCTGTTGTAATGCCTTGTAAACTTGGTGTTTCCACTTGAACTTCACGGTGTTTGAAACTTGGCTTCAAAAACCGCAGTGCCTCCCCGGTCTCTGGCGACCCGCCGGGGACTGTGGATGGCAGACGAGGGGTGGCTTCAGAAAAAAAAGGGTGGCAGCTGTGACATTTGAGTGCATACAAACAAGCAACAAGCTATCCAAGCCAAACGTTTTGTGGGAAGCACCCTAAGCTTTCCAACAGGGAATCCAACGAGCCCGTCCAACAGGCTTTCACCAACCTGGCATGGCTCCCGATTCTAACCTTGGCCGTGGACTTCATCAAGGCACGGAGAACCGGGCTGCTGGCCCGAGCGACTTGTGTTTCCAAACAGTTTTTTTTTTAAATTTCATTCCGGAAGACATCGAAAAAGTACGCTAGCGGTAAAATATGACGCCACGAAATTCAGATGTGGGAAGGCCCGCTTTTTGGAAAGGACAGCTTGACAAAACAAGCATGGGCCCAGCAAATCATTCAGGTTGCCCCTTCGACATCGAACTGCTTGCGCTCAAGTGAATTAGCTTTGAAGTCGAGGCGCTCGATCAAAGAGCTCCGGTCATCGGAGAAGGAAGGTGTCCAAGAAAAATCTTTGACCAATAATGCCATATCAGTTTGTTGCAATTAAAAAGCATCAAGATTTAAAGACAAACCACAAAATTCAAATCATAATATCAATGAAAAACAACAATCAAATTGTAAAGAATTCAATCCCACATAAAACTTTTTTAGGAAGGAATCGAAAAATAATGACTTTATGATCAAAGCAAGTTTAGAGCCCTAACGCCCGAGAAAATGGTCGGAAGAGTCAGAAGAAACTTTAAGCGTCAGTAGAAAGAAGATACCGGCGCGCGAAAATGTTAGGGAAGTCGCGAACTGCCGTGCTTTTGGCGTTTGTGCTTTCGGCGAGTCGAAAAGTAGGCTCACTGAAGCAGCGGCAGTGGCGGTAGCCGTACAGACGAGAAATCAAAAATTCCATGCCACAGTTGCGCGAGAAGCACTTTCAAGCCAAAATGCCCAAAAACCAACAGGCGCAGAGCACTTTCTGAAGTCGTGAAGTCAAAAAAATTGACCGCCGCTATCGCGGGAACCGCAAGTCAAAATGCACAAAACACACCAGGCTTGGCCCACTTTTTGAAGTTGGGATGTGGAAAACTGCGCGTTTTCAAACCAAACTGCAACAAACACATGCACCAGTTTCGGCCTCTTTTTTGAAGTTGGGACATGGAAAAATTGCACGCCGTTGTATCGAGAAGCACAATTTCAAGCCGATATGAACACAACACCCCAGGTACGAACCTACTCTTGAAGTTGGAATGTAGAAAAATTACAGACCGCTGTAGCGAGAAGCGCATTTTCAAGTCAAAATGCCGGAAAAACTGAGGCCCTCGGAGTTTCTTTTGTGGGTCAGATGCCGAAAAATTAGCCGCCGCAGTCATTTCAAGTCAAAATCTACATAACATTTGAATTTTGGATCACTTTTCAAGGTTCCGATGTCGAAACGGTAGATTGATATTCAGCGAGTCAGGTAATCAGGCGGCCAGTTGAGCAGTTAGAGAATTAGTCAGTCAGTCAGTTAATGAGTTACCCAGCGAATCAGCCAGTCAGTTAATCAGCTAGTCAACTTATACTTGTCGGTTAGTCAATTAGTCACTTTTGTCGGTTAATCAGTTATTTACTTAGTGAGCAACTTAGTCAGGTAGTCAGTTAAACAGTCGCGCAGTGAATCAACAAAATAGACACCGAGACAGTTCATCAGTTGGACAATCGGTCATTTGGTAGATTAGTCAATTAGTCGGTCGGTCAGTCAGACGTCAGCTCGACATCTTGTCGGGCTGTCAGGACATGACCTAGGCAATTAATTAATGAGGTAGTGATTCAGTCAAATAGCGAGTCAACCAGCCCGCCAGTCAGTCAAGCAACCAGTTACTCAATGCATCAATCAGTCAGTGAAGCAATTAGTCAGTAAGTCAGTTATTCAGTTAGCCCGGTCAGTCACTACTCAATTCCTGACGTATTCAGTTAAATATAATCAATTTACCAATTAGTCAGCGAGCCAATTTGTCAATTACTCAGGCAGGCATTTAGTGGGCGGGAACATCGCCAGTTAATCAATTTGCCAGTTCGTGAATGAATCGATTACTTGGTGAGTCAGTCAGTTTGTCAGTCAACCAGTCAATCCGTTAGTCAATTAGGGAATAAGTGTGTTCGTCAAGCAACCAGTTAGTCAATTAGTCAGATACTTTAGTAAATCAGGTAGTAAGTCAGTCAGTTAGTGCCGTGCTCAGTTTGTCAGATAGTCGATTAGTCAGGTAAAGTCATGTAGCCCATTGGTCAGTTGGTCAATTATTGCATGAGTCATTTAGTCAGGAAAGCGGTTGATTAAGTATTCGGTTAGTCGGCTTGTGAGATAGTCCATTCCGCAGTTACTCAGCTATAGGAACACATAAGGACTGAAAATCTGAAAAAAAAAGCGCGCTGGCCGCCTGTTTTTGGGATTGAAAAATACCAAAGCTTTCATTATGCTTATTGAAAATATTCGTTTTTGTTGGTTTAAATTAATTAAAAAGATTCAAGTTAAAAGATATAACCAAGTCATTTTCATTATTGGTTTACTTTTTCGGTTAAAAGTTTAAGCCAAATACAGCAAATATATCTTAAAATACCAGTATAGCCGCACGAGGCGGTGGCGGAAGTTTCAAAAGGTAAAACATATATAAATCAAAAGAACATGTGCCTATAGAATCGTTTGTGACAACCTTGATTGATTGAACCTTTGTTCTGATGACTCCAACAAAGTGGGCGTCTGTTGAGGTGATGTGTTCTGATGAAGTAATGTGGTTGGTTCTGAGGTGACCTGTGGT